>JAILYB010000048.1:4472500-4482500 GCA_021437785.1 Rhodomyrtus psidioides
AGATCAAACCATGACCGAGGCCTTAACAGGTCGAGGGGAGGTGAGATTGAGGCGAGATAGGGTCGAGATCAAAGCGATGACTGAGCCATGATCGAGTGACGATTGAGTCCCGGTCAAGCCAAAGATCAAGCCATGACCGAGGCCTTAATAGGTCGAGGGGAGGTGAGATTGAGGCGAGATAGGGTCGAGATCAAAGCGATGACCAAGCAATGATCGGCACATGATCTAGCTCTCGCGTGTAGCGTTGCGGATGAGCCACGATTTTGGGAATCGGTGAACGTCCCTTTGAACTCATGTCCCGATTAGGCAATGGTTGATCAACGATTGAGTCTAGGTCGAGCCGACATCAAACCATGACCGAGGCCTTAATCGGCCGAAGGGAGGGGCGATTGAGGCGAGATATGGTCGAAGATCGAAGCGATGACTAACCAATGATCGGCACAAGATCTCGATGTTTCGCGTCTAGCGGTGCGGATGTGGCCTTGTTTGATCAGTTCGTGTGTTATTTGAGTTTTCATGCTTAAAGAGCCGGGGATTGGTGGGCTTGGTTCACTTCCAGTGTACGCGACGGCGTGTGAGAGATGATAGAAATGTGTGTGTTGGCAGGCTCCGTACTGGTGCATCGAATTGCTTCCCTCACTTTCGATCAAATTTTTGCTCCATGAGCTAATGTGGATGCAAAGAACGGGTTCTTGTGCTACATACCGCGATGGAATTTTGTGCCTATTGTTGTCCCTTTCAACGCAACATCCTGCTTGGGTGCTCGGTTGGACTAGATAGTGGGTCTCGTGTTTGTCGAACATCTCATTTGATTTTGTTCGGATGGATCACGAGTGCTTGCTCGTTCTCTCGGATGCGGAACCTTGTTCATGGGTGTAGTGGTCATCGGCCCTTGCTCCTAATATCAAGTGTTTATCGCTTTACCGAAATGACGCTCTCGCCTTGTCTTTGACCGCGTGGAGCTCTCGGGCTTCACGGTGGGTCATGCTTGGCGGACGTCGTGAAGGAATGCTACCTGGTTGATCCTGCCAGTAGTCATATGCTTGTCTCAAAGATTAAGCCATGCATGTGTAAGTATGAACTAATTCAGACGGTGAAACTGCGAATGGCTCATTAAATCAGTTATAGTTTGTTTGATTGTATTTGCTACTCGGATAACCGTAGTAATTCTAGAGCTGATACGTGCAACAAACCCTGACTTTTGGAAGGGATGCATTTATTAGATAAATGGTCAACGCGGGCTTTGCCCGTTGCAGCTGACCCAAACACAGTCTTGGGTACGGTTACTACTGCCCCTTCCCATTCTGAAAAGGAACCGAAGGACACTAGACCACTTAACACTCTCACCCACACTGGAGTGGATTCCCCTGAACAAGTTGAAGCCTTGATTCTGAAACACCACTCCTTGGCTGAACCTTTGCCACCTACTCAACAAGGCTCTATGTGTGCTGTTTCTGCTCACACCCAGGAGATACTCAGGTTACAACCTCAGCCTAATTCTGAGCTGGCTGACAGCTTGACCTTGCCAGGCCATCTTGACAACACCTGTGCTGCTCTCTTCAAACCTCCCTGTGCTGCCAAAGATGCTGCTCTAGCCGAGAGCCCCCCATTAGCAGCCCCACAACTTCTCCCTCATCCTGCCATGCCATCTTCCTCTTTAGTAAGAATTCCTGCTGCTAAATCTCGGCCTGTAACTTCTGTAACTCTTGGAACCTCTCGGCCTGCCCCTGCCACCAGGAGCAGTAAGTTGGCAGCTACTCTGCAAGTCCCTCTCCTGACAGTTGCTGCTCCTCACACACGGTCTGCTTCAGCACTTGGCCTCAACAGATCACGGTCAGCGCCAGCCTCTGACAGAATCCAAATCCTGGTTGAGCAGCAAGTCCTTTCCGCAACACATTCTTCACTAGCAGACTCGGCTGTCTCCTCAGGATCAGAAGATGAGAACCATGCTGCAAGCAAAGTGGACAGTGATGATGATAAGGAACTCTCCTCCCCCTCCCCACCACACACAAGAGCCCGGTTGACAGTGTGTGCTCTTAATGTGGATTCCACCACATCTCAATTAGAAGCTGACCCCACCAGTGGGGATGATAGTTCTTCGTCTTCAAGGACAGGTAATCAGAAGTCCAAGAAGAAGAAGAACAGAAGGAGAAACCGGTGACTCTATTAACTCCTGTAAATATGTTTTTTGGCGCCTGGAATATAAGGGGTATGGCTGACCCCATCAAACAAGCCGAAATTCGGAACCTTGCTAGGATGAACCATCTCTCATGTATTGGAATTCTTGAGACAAAGATCAAAGAAAACAACTTTGTGGCCATATCTAACAATCTGTTACCTGGTTGGCAATGGATAGCCAACTACGAATACTCACCCCGTGGTAGAATCTGGTTGGGGTGGAACCCCCAAGATATTGACTGTACTATCCTCTCTTGCTCAGCTCAACTTATCCATGCACTGCTTACCTTGACTGCCATGGACAAAATCTGTCTCTTATCTGTTGTGTACGGTGAACACTCTTTTGGAGCTAGACGGACTCTTTGGACTGAGCTTATTCATTATAGTAGCTGCCGGGACCCATGGGTGGTTGCTGGCGACTTTAATGCTATTCGGGACCATTCAGATAGGATGGGCAGCTCAACTCCCTGGATCCCAGCCTTTGATGAATTTGATGATTGCCTCAATCAAGCTGGGCTAGATGATCTTAGATATGTCGGGCATAGGTTTACTTGGTCTACCTCCTCTGGTACAGCAAGGAAACAGCGCAAGATTGATCGTGTACTGGTTAATGATATTTGGAGTGCTTCGTTCTCCTTTTCTGAAGCATCCTTCCTGCCGCCTGGGATCTCTGACCACACCCCCATGGTGATCAAGATTACGCCCCCTCCAATTTCAAGGAAGCCTTTCAAGTTCTTCAAATTCTGGACCTCGCATCCATCGTACAAGGACATTGTGTCCCAGGTTTGGGCCACTCCCTTTGATGGTAAACCAATGTTTGTAGTGTACAAGAGACTTAAGCTTCTCAAATACCGACTCAAACAGCTCAACATGAATTCCTTCTCAGATATCTCCAATCGGACAGAGCAAGCAAGACTAGCTCTCTATGCAATCCAGGAAGCTTTATTGAATGATCCCACCAACCAGCTCTTGGTGGATCGTGAGGCGGAACATATACAGACCTTCTCCACCTTGAGGCTTCAAGAGGAATCCTTTTTTAGGCAGAAATCTAGAATTAAGTGGTTAAAGGAGGGGGATTCAAACACAAGTTACTTCCACCACTTTGTCAACAAGAGGAGGCTCCAAAACCACATTCTCTCCATCATGAATTCGGCTGGGGAGACTCTCACAGAACCGGTTCTGGTCCGGGCTCATATAGTCGACCACTTTGAGACATTGCTCAATGGGGACCCGCCGACCACAACCCCGGATATCCCTCGGCTTAGAGAGTTCATTACGAAGCCTCTTGATGACGACCAAGTCCTTCTCTTATCTCAACCGGTAACGGATGATGAAATACGAGCCACTCTCTTCTCCTTGGCTAAAAGCAAGGCCCCGGGCCCGGATGGTTTCATCGTTGAATTCTTTATAGCTTCCTGGGATATTGTGGGGCCCTCGGTTTTATTAGCCATTCAAGAGTTCTTCAGGACTGGCCGGCTCCTCAAAGAAATCAACTCGACCATACTTACCTTGGTCCCGAAAACTCCCAATGCGGTGGCTATGCATGACTTCCGCCCCATTGCGTGCTGTAACACGCTCTACAAATGCATCACCAAGATTATTGCTAATCGGATTGCCTCGACCTTGCCAACCATTATTTCGCCCTCTCAGACTGCTTTTGTAAAAGGGAGGAGAATAAGTGATAATGTCATGCTAGCACAAGAGTTATTTGCGGACTTTCACCATGTGCCGTACCTTCCGAAATGTGCTATTAAAGTGGACTTCCAAAAGGCCTACGATACACTTGACTGGAAGTTCTTGGAAGCGGTCTTACTTGCCTTTCGGTTTCCGGATACTTTGGTCAAGCTAATCATGGAATGCGTTTCGACGCCTAAGTTTTCCATTGCCTTAAATGGTGAACTCCATGGCTACTTCTCAAGTAAGCGGGGGATTAGGCAAGGTGACCCTATCTCTCCTTATCTCTTTACCCTAGTCATGGAGATATTTTCCGGTATTCTTCGATCAAAGGCGAGCCAACCGAGGTTCAAATTCTATTGGCGATGCAAGGAAAACAGACTTTCTCACCTTTTCTTTGCAGATGATGTGCTGTTATTTGCCGAAGGGAACTTGCCCACCATCCAAGCCCTTAAAGAAGGCCTGGATCTCTTCTCTAGTTGGACCGGGCTGCAACCGAACCATAACAAAAGTGAAATCTTTTTCTCAGGAGGCTCGCACTCTCTTAAGGGCCATATCCGCCAACTCTTTGGCTTCCAGGAAGGCGCCCTACCTTTCCATTACTTGGGAGTCCCTGTCATTGCATCGCGATTGGGGAAATCGGACTGTGAGGCCTTAGTTAACGCCATTACTCTCAGAGCACGGTCGTGGGCACATAGATTCCTATCGTATGCTGGACGACTCCAACTTTTGAAATCTGTGTTGCATTCCATTCAGGTTTACTGGGCAAGTGTCTTTACGCTTCCAAAGTCTGTGCTTAATAGGATTGAACAAATTCTCAGACAGTTCCTCTGGAAGGGGCCGGACCTTGGTGTTGGTGGAGCCAAAATCTCATGGGCTGATATTTGTCTGCCCAAGAACGAAGGAGGACTGGGGATTCGTAGGCTTGAGGACTGTAATAAGGCGATGACTCTAAAACATATCTGGCTCCTCTTTACAGACAGTGAATCTTTGTGGTGTAAATGGATCCACTCAACATTTCTGAAGAATATTAACTTCTGGGTAGCTAAAAGACCCACCATCTGTTCTTGGGCTTGGAAGAAAATACTAGACCTCAGGCAAGAATTTGGCTTACAGTTCAAGTGGGCACTTGGCAATGGACACTCCACCTCCTTCTGGTTTGACCATTGGCATGACAGTGGACCCCTCCACTTACGATTTGAGGCGGGAGATATTTATAGATCGAGAATCCCACGTGACATTTCGGTCTGGAGCTTCTTCAACTCAGAATGGGAAACGTCAACTATCTTGGATGATCTAATTGCTTTGCTGGGATCGGACCCTAGTTTCCCGCAAAATAGAGAGGATAAATTCAAATGGAGTGGCCATAGTTCTGGTGAGTTCTCTGTGTCCTCAGCTTGGGAACATATTAGACTTGAAGGACAACGTGTCCACTGGCACTCCTTTATTTGGGATAACACTTTTGCCCCCCGAGATTCATTCCTTTTATGGTTGGCCACACACAAACGTCTCCCCACACAGATCTTGCTACAACAACACCGCAGAATTGGTGATGTAACCTGTGCTTTCTGTCATAAGAGACCTGACTCGGTCAACCATCTATTCTTTGGGTGCTCTATCACCGGCAACCTAGCCTCAATTTGGGCTGCCAAGTGTACCCTGACTTGGCGGAATCGTCCTTGGGATGAGCTTATAGTTTGGGCGTCACAGTCCATTGCTGGCCGATCTTTTTGCCACCGTATTGCCAGGTTCTCTTTAGGAGCTTTGTGCCATATTATATGGACAGAGAGGAACAACATACTTTTTCGCAGAAAGGACCTCTTTGTGCCGGCTATCGTTCTACATCTTACCAAGATGGTCAAGGACAAAGCTATTGCATTAGGGGGAGTTCGCGACCACCCCCGGAATAGGAGAATTCAGAGGAACTGGGGCCTTTCTCTTACTATTTTTGTGGAAGGTAGACAAAATCAATAACTTGAGCCCTCCTACATGAACTATCCATTTATCCCTAAGTCTGGTGTTTTTATGGTCTTACATTCTATAATGGCAGTCACTAATGAGCTGCACCCTACCGCTACGAATGGTCCCCCACCTGCAGGCCTGACTGGCCGAGAGCACACATGGTTGTGCATTGGAGTGGGGACTGCGTGCCTTGACTCAATTCTGCCCCTCCCTTCTTGGCTATGCTGGCCTTCCTTTACTGATCGTGATATGGCCTGCTATATTCGTGATACTGTGAAAGAAGCACTGCTTTTGTGGTGGACTTGTCAGCTTAGTTGTTGTCTTCTAAATGACACAAATAACTACTCTAATGCTTTTATCCTTATCAACCCTTATCACTGGACCTGTGTCATGCTATGGGGAACCTATTTGAGTGGTCGACTGCTGTGGTGGATGTGGTATTGTGGATCCTGCTATTATGCTCTACAGGTTTTAATGCAGGACTACTTGCTACTCAGCCTCTTGACTATGGCTTTCCCTCTTGCTCTAGACCCCTGCACGGGTTGCTACACTGAGACACACTCTTTGGTCACTGCTCTGGGCTATCCTGGTTTTGAGGACCTCACGTGGAGTCTGAGTTCCTATTGGACCATGGATCACCCTATTCTGATCACCTTCGACCCCTGGACCTGCTGCCTTTCCCTTAGGCGACTGCTGCTAACCTATTTGCCAATATCTCTCCTGCTGATGGTGCTGGAATCCTCTTCCTCTCTCTCGCCTGGAACTGATTCAATTACCTGGCCTTTGCTCCCTGCTGGACCTCGCCGACTGATTATACACTCCTCCTGGCGGGACTAGTTGATCCAGTGTTGGACACTTCTGGCTGCTCCACCTTTAGGCTTCCCTCCTCTCCCTCCTGCCTATGATAGAAGAGCCTTCATCTGTGCTTGTCTCGGTTTGGCGGTTCTTCAGCCTCCCTGGGCTTTTTGGTCTGGTTGTTCTTGCCTTACTGTTTCTTGCCTTTTAGCTCTAGGTGTTTGTACTAGTTTTTGCTCTATTGCTTTCTCTAAGGTTGATGCTGGAAGTGTGTGGGGATCCTCTCCTTTCCCTTTACTCTCCACTTCTCTTTGGTTGTTATTTTCCTGTTTTTGGCCCCTGTGTGGGTCCTTTCTTTTTATTCGGGTGTGCTGGGTTCACTTTTCCGACTCTTTACGCCATCTGTTTGGCTGTTTTTTCTTGTTTTCCACTTCCCCTGCTACCTTCTATTTCTCTCCACTCTTCCCAGGGCTGCTCTCCTCAGTGCTGATCCTCCAGCTGACTGGCTCCTCTCCCTCTCACTTCACAGAGGCTGTGGTGCAGTCTATCCCTTTGATAATGTGGTGCTATGGTTCCCCCCCTACGGTTGGCTGCCTGTGAGAGCTTTTCTGGACTACTGCTCGGCTCCCCCATCTCAGCCGTCCCTGCTTGTTGTTTCTCTTGTTCTGGTGATGCCTTGGCTGTGCTACTTGCTCTTTCCTGCTGCGATCAGAATCCAGCCATTGATGTTGGTTTTTTGGTAACCAAGTAACTCTTGGTCCACTGATTTGGCTGGCTGCTCCCTCCGGTCCTCAACTTTACCATCTGCAGCTACTGCTTTTTGTGTATCCCCTCCCCTAGTTGGTCGCCTCATGGCCAGACCTCTCCTAGCCACGCTCTGCCGCTTGTCTGGCATTTTTATATTTTCTTGGTACCGCTTTAGATGATGTGATGGTTGCCCTGTGGCGTCCATTTTCGCGCATAATGCGTTGATGGTTTTTGCAACCGTGTCACCTTTGAACCCGTTTTGGCACCACTGCCACTACCGGTTCAAGGTTTTTGTGTCCGGTTCCATTTTGTACCTAGTGATTTGAAAAGTATATACAAACTCACCTTACCCAAAAAAAAAAAAACAACTACGAAAGCAATTCAAATGGAAGATAGGGAGTGGACGATCCACTTTCTTTTGGTTCGATAATTGGCATGAGGGAGGGCCACTACATTTACGATATACAGATGGAGATATTTATCGATCTCGAGTATCACGTGACATCTCGGTTTTTGACTTCTTCTATTCTGAGTGGGAATCATCGCCTGTTTTGGAGGATATACTAGCCTTCTTAGGGACGGCTCCTACCTTCATTGACATGAGGGATGATAAAGTCAGATGGTGTGCCCACAACTCGGGGGATTTCTCACTCTCTTCGGCCTGGGAGCTTATTAGGCAAAGAGGACAACTTGTGCATTGGCATTCCTTCATATGGGACAAAGCTTTCGCTCCCCGGCATGCATTCTTTTTGTGGTTAGTCACGCATCACCGGCTGCCCACACAGAGGATGCTCATTCAATATCATCGAATTGATGATGTCACTTGTGCATTTTGCCGAACTATACCGGACTCCATTAACCACTTATTTTTTGAGTGTTCGGTCACCAGAGATCTTGCAACCATATGGGCGACAAGATGTAACCTGAGATGGAGGAATCATTCATGGGATAACTTCATCCGGTGGGCAAGACAAAATATTAGCGGAAGATCTTTTGGCCACCGTATCGCTCGCTTTTCTCTAGGCGCGCTTTGTCATATTATATGGACAGAAAGAAATGACATATTATTCCGTAACAAGCCCCTCTTCGTACCGGCACTTGCTCTGCATCTTACAAAACTGGTTAAGGACAAGGCAGTTTCTTTGGGAGGGGTGCGTGATCACCCCCGTAACAGGAGATTACAGACTAATTGGGGCCTCTCCTCTAGCATCTTTGAGGGTAGCCCTTAGATTATATAACTCATCCCTTCCCTATGGAATGTCTTTGCCAGATATGCCATCCCCATCTGAGTTGCAGTCCATGGTCGAGTTGGTGGAGTCAATGCTTGCTGCCGCCTCCTCTCTGTCCTGCAGGAGATGCTGATCGGGCTAACCCATTGGAGGCTTTTCTAATTCCATTTCGACTAAACAGATTCAGCGTTGTCCTCGCTAAGTGGTCGGTCCTAAAGAAAGCTGCCAGTATAGTAATGATGAAGCTGCTACTAGTCATGTGTGACCCCTACTGCTGGTGCTCTTTTTCCTCTGACATATCCTTGCTACTGCTGCTACGCCTCCATGCTGCAGCTAGTCTGAGTGGTGCTCTGGACCCTCCCTGGGTTGAAGGGAGGTAGTTAGAGGGCTGGCTTGGCTCTTTGTGTGGGCACTGCGACTCCCATCTACCCTCACATCCTCATACTACCCTGGCTGAACTTTCTTGCTTGACGGGCATACTCCACTGCTGGCCCCCTCTTCTCAGGCTGACGGTCTCCCTACCCTGGCTGAGGGTTTACTTATTGCTCAGCCTTTTGAAGACTTTGACTCTCCCTCTCATTTTTGTTCTATGCACTGACTGCCGCATTGAGGCACACAATTTGCACACTGCTGTATACTATCCTGTTGATGGGGATTCCTTAAATGGCCTGACTTCATTTTGGAACATGGACCACCCTGTTCTGGTTACCTCCCAATCCTGGATTTGCTGCCTATTCTCTTTAGGCGACTGCTGCTCCTTTATGTGCCATTATCTCTTTAGCCGATGGAGCTGGCCTCTCTCTTACTCCTCTTGGGCTGGAACTGATTCAGCTTTCTCGCCTTGGTCGAGTCTTGCTGGACAGTGGCGACTGAACATACATCCATACTGCTGGGGCTGCCTGTTCCAGAACTGGAGTTTTTTGGCTGTCCCACCTGCTGGCACCCCTCCTCCTACTCCTGCAAATGCTAGGAGGACTGTCTGCCGGGCCTCTCGTGGTCTGGAGGCTCCTCAGTTCTGTTGCTCTCTTTCCTCTGGTCCCTGTTGGTTTGCTGCCCCTTCGTTTTTAGTCATAGGCTTTTCGCGTGGCTTGTGCTGTTGTGTTTGCTCCTTGGGTGCTGTTGTAAGGTTGTGGGGTTGTTCTCCTCTCTCCTTCTGCTCCACCTTTCCTTTTATTTTGGTCCATTATCCCTGGCCCCTGCGTGGGTCCTTTCTGTTCCAGCCCTTTAGAGTTCCCTTTGCCGACAATTTTGGCCATCTGTTTGGCCTCTTTTTCTTGTTTTCTATTTACGTTGTTGTATTCTGTTCCTCTACACCTTCTCCAGGTCTGCTTTCCCCGTTGCTGCTCCTCGCGAAGACTACCTCCCCTTCTTCCCGCCTTGTGCACAGAGGCTGTGGTGCAGTCCTTCCCCTTGTT
>JAILYB010000048.1:4490000-4492500 GCA_021437785.1 Rhodomyrtus psidioides
CGAGAAAGAGAGAAAGAACGAGAGGAAGGGGGCGGTCGAGCAATGGAGGAAGAGAGGGAGTGGCGTCGTCCAAAAAATGGAGGGGTAGAGAGAGAGAGTGACGAGAGAAATGAGGAGGGAAAGTGAAGGCTTTGTCCATTCAAGGTCCAAGGAAAAGAGTGATTGATAGGAGTGGTTGGAAAGTACAAGGAAATAGTGACTATGAGTGACATGGTGCAAGAGATTTGGTGATGGGGTTTAAGTCTTGTCCATGGTCAAGTCCAATAATCCAAGTGGCTAAAGACCTAATTGCCCTTCAAAATTCGGCCAAGGGTAGGGAAGGTGGAAATGTCTAAATTACCCTTACATTAACTAATAGAAAATGGTACTAAGCTTAGGGTAAAAGGGTCGATCTCACTCGTCGATCCGAATCTCGCTTTTTCTAACTTATACGGGGCTAATTCTAATCTTAATAACTCTCCGATGAGGCGACGTCCAAATTTACTCCATGCGATCTCCGAATGTCCAGCCTCCAATCTCGAAGTCCAATCCATGACTAAACTCAGTCAATTGTCATTCCAGCGTGTCTCAGACTAACGTGCGGCTCTCAGGAGTTACGCGTATCGACCCGCGACTAATGTCACGTTTAAGAGTTACTCGAGCCACGGCGGCTTTGGTTGTCATGTAATCGCGAGGGTCAATCACTAGTCCCGAAGGTCACGACCGTTAGGAATCGATTTAGGTTAATTCGCAAATCATGTCATGGTCATACGGAATCACCCGTGAACCAATCGCACGACACTAGCAAATCATTCTAAAACCATTTTTAGATCGACCTTTAGCGGTCCTAAACATTCCCTCGGCGATCCTTATGGTCAAAGCGTCGACTCGTGGTTAAGTTCTTTGGTCCACGTACTTTAAATCCTATATGGCCATTCCCCATTGGTTAGTCGACTCGAGAGTGATCAATTCTGAGCGAGATTAACTGGAATACATCGATAGACATTCATTCATTAACAAGCTTCGAGATAGGGTCGGAATTCAGAATGTCACACTTCCCATCATTGTGAAGCAGAATTCACCAAGTGTTGGATTGTTCACCCACCAATAGGGAACGTGAGCTGGGTTTAGACCGTCGTGAGACAGGTTAGTTTTACCCTACTAATGATAGTGTCACAATAGTAATTCAACCTAGTACGAGAGGAACCGTTGATTCGCACAATTGGTCATCGCGCTTGGTTGAAAGGCCAGTGGCGCGAAGCTACCGTGCGCTGGATTATAACTGAACGCCTCTAAGTCAGAATCCGGGCTAGAAGTGACGCATGCGCTCGTTGCTCGATTGCCGACCTACAGTAGGGGACTCGTTCCCCCAAGGGCACGTGTCGTTGGTGAAGCCCTCGCGGTGGATGAACCGCGTGGGCCGCCTTGAAGCACAATTACTATTGAGCGACGAGTAGAATCTTTTGCAGACGACTTAAATACGCGACGGGGTATTGTAAGTGGCAGAGTGGCCTTGCTGCCACGATCCACTGAGATTCAGCCCTTGTCGCTTCGATTCGTCCCTCCCCCCCAAAATCCTAACTCCACATTCGAGTCTCCCCCAAACTAAACTAGAGGTTCGTCATTCGTAGGCCCGATTTTGAAATAGCGCATCTCATCGCTCGGGCGCCCGTTCGGGACGAACTCTTTTTTGATTTCGCATAACTTTTCGAGACGAATCCACTGGCTTTACCCCGCCAAAAAACGTCATTTTCCTCGTGTTTCGGCTCAATTCGTGTGACTTCAGACATCTGTTCGGCCGCTCATGCCATCACTTGACGCGACTTGATTGCGCGAGAGTTGAAGCCTTTCTTTGACAAAGCTCAAATGCTCTGGCTAAACTTTGCCGGCAACACGCCAACTCTTTGGCGTCGCCCTACCGCACAACACTAAGTCACGTTTTCATGAGCGGCCCTCACTAATGGCGGTTTTCCGGTTATGAGCCCTTGAATTTCAATTTGCGTTTTACCACTCTTTCAAATCCATACATGCAAGGGTCGTGGCCGAGAGAACAGGCCATCGATCATCGTGCAAGGGTCGTGGCCGAGAGAACAGGCCATCGATCATGGATCGTGGCCAAGCGATGGGCCATCGTCATGGGTCGTGGCCGAGAGAATCGGCCAACAAGCATGGCCATGGCCGGGGGCGTTGAGGGTCGTGGCCGAGCGAACCAGCCATCTAGCATGGCCGTGGCCGAGGGCATCGGCCATCGTGCATGGGTAGTGGTCGAGCGAACAGGCCATCGATCATGGATCGTGGCCAAGCGAATGGGCCATCGTCGTGGGTCGTGGCCGAGCGAATCTGCCATCGAGCATGGCCGAGCGAATCAGCCATCGAGTATGGCCGCGGCCGAGGGTCTCGGCCATCGATCATGGGCGGTGGCCGATCGTACCAGCCATCGAGCACGGCCTTGGCCGAGGGTCGTGGCCGAGATAATCGGTCATCGAGCACGGACATGGCTGCAGGAATTGGCCTTCGAGCA
>JAILYB010000048.1:4497500-4590000 GCA_021437785.1 Rhodomyrtus psidioides
AAACTTGGGCAAATGTGGCGAAGGCTATGACCAAAGGATACAACCTTTCTTATATTGCCCCGGTTAAGGAGAATGGGAAGACACGGGTTCTTATTGCTCCGGAGGATGTGCTCAATGAGCACCCGCTATTAAAGGAATGCGTTGTAGGACAATTCCTTGGGAGGAAGGTCTTTTTCAAGTTGACAGAAGAAGTCATCAAGAAGACGTGGGGTAACCAAGTGGCCGATATCCGGATGCATGAGAACGGATTCTACTTCATTCGCATCCCGGATGATCGGTTTAGAAAGGATGTTCTAGAATTGGGGCTCATTTCCATCATGAATTGCACTATGATCCTTAGAGCTTGGCACCCAAAATTGAAGATGAGGAAGGACATGCACGAAACACTACCGGTGTGGGTTAGATTAAGGGAAGTACCACTTTCGCTTTGGAACCCCATGGGTATTATTCGCATAGCAAGTGCGATTGGGAACCCCCTATATGTGGATGCTCAAACGGAAAATATGAAAAGACTTTCCTTTGCGAGAGTTTGCATTGAAATCAGGGCGACGGAACCACGCCCTAAGGAAGTGGAGATAGTTTGGGATGACGACTTGATTATAGTCGGGGTGGATTATGAATGGAACCCTCTGGCTTGTGAAGAGTGCCGAGTCTATGGCCATAAACAGGGTTCTTTCGGATTTCCCTGTGCCAACCCAGTTGAACCTCCCTCACCTATGCCTCGGGTTTCCAAGAGTCAAAGGCAAGAAGGTGGTTGGCAACAGGTGAGTGGTAGAAGGAGAAAAGGTGCCAATCCTGATACTGACCCCAAAGCTGTTCCAGATTAGGGTTGTTCAAAGGCTGCCCAGGTCCCTCTCTTATGCTCTCCATCAAACCTTGTTGTAACAACTGAGACAAACACTGATTTCATGGGGGCTGTTACCGTCCCTCCTACAAAGGAATCGAAAGGAAACAGACCATTAAACACACTTACTCGAGATGGAATTGACCTTTCCGAAAATGAGGCTATGACACTACACCACTTCTTGACTGACCATTTGCCACCTGCTCAACAAGATGAAGTGTGTCCCATTGCTGTCCAGCCTCACGAAAACAGAATGCAACCTCAGATTACTCCTGAGCATGCTGCCCCTTTCATATTGCCAACCACTTATGGCAAGGATACTAATCTGATTAAGGTGACCAGCACCGCCAAAGCTGCTGCCCCCAAAGTAGCCGAGACTATCCCAAGTGAAAAGAAACAGCAGGTACCGTCTACTGCTTTGCCTCCCTCCTCCTCAGTAAAGATTTCTGCTGCTAAGAACCGGGCTGCTACACATCCCACTATTGGATCCTCTCGGCAAGCCCCTGTTACCAGAAGCAACAAGACTGCACCCGTAGCTGTTGCTCCTAACACTCGGTCTACCTCAACTATTGGCCTGACCAGATCACGCTCAGCTCCAGCCTCTGACAGAGCCCCAACTCTCGATGTGCAGCAAGCACTCTCTGCGTCGCAGTCTTCCTTAGTAGACTCTGCCATATCCTCAGGGTCTGAGGATGAGGACCATGCTGCAAGTAAAGTGGATAGTGAAGATGAGGAACCTTCCTCTCCCTCCCAACCACACATTAGAACTCGGCTGACAGTGTGTGCCCTTAATGTTGAAGCTAATACTTCTCAACATGAAGCTGACCCCACTAGTGGGGAGGATAGCTCTTCTTCTTTGAAGTCATGCAAGGCCAAAAAGAAGAAGGGTAGAAGGAGATACAGGTGATGCTCCATCTCACTGGTCTTATGATTTTTGGTGTATGGAATATTAGGGGATTGGCTAGCCCCCTTAAACAAGCCGAAATAAGGAACTTTACTAGAAGCAACTCGCTTTCTTGTATTGGAATTCTGGAAACTAAAATCAAAGAGTACTCTTTTACAAGTATCTCTAACAGCTTACTGCCGGAATGGAGATGGCTGGCGAACTATGACCATTCACCTCGTGGTAGGATCTGGATCGGGTGGAACCCCCAAGTTGTCGAGCTCTCTTTGCTGTCAAGCTCGGCTCAAGCCATGCATGCTAGCATTCGGTCGACTGACATGGACAGAGCACTCCTATGGACTGTGGTTTATGGGGAGCACTCTTTTGGCACTAGAAGAACACTCTGGAATGAACTTATTCGTAGTAGCAGCTGTGAGGAGCCATGGGTAGTGGCTGGTGATTTTAATGCTATTAGAGATCACTCTGACAGGTTTGGGAGCTCTACCCCTTGGATCCCAGCCTTTGATGAGTTTGGGGCCTGTCTAGATCACGCGGGGCTAGATGATCTTCGCTATGTGGGATATAGATTCACTTGGTTCACATCCTCTGGTGCGACAAGAAAACAACGGAAGATTGACCGGGTTCTAGTTAACGATCCTTGGAGACAGTTATTCTCATTCTCTGAAGCTTCCTTCTTGGCGCCGGGGATCTCTGATCACACACCAATGGTGGTTAGGATAATGCCCCCTCCAACTTCAAAAAAACCGTTCAAGTTCTTTAAGCTCTGGATCACTCACCCTTCTTACAAGGACATTGTCTCCCAGGTTTGGTCCACTCCTTTCATTGGTACCCCAATGTTTACTGTTTATAGGAGACTCAAGCTTCTAAAGTTCAGACTCAAGCAATTGAATAGAAGTTCCTTCTCCGACATCTCTCAACGTACGGAACAAGCAAGGTTGGCCCTTGTTGCGGTCCAAGATGCTCTAGTTTATAATCCTTCGGACCAGAATATGGTGGACCGAGAGGCTGATTTGTTGAGGGACTTTTCCACGCTGCGTCTCCAAGAAGAGTCATTTTACCGACAAAAATCCAGAGTTAAATGGCTGAAAGAAGGAGACTCAAACACGAGTTACTTTCACCACTTTGTCAACAAAAGGAGACTCCATAACCGCATACTCTCGATCTCAAATTCTGATGGTGAAGCTTTAGCTGAACCTACTCAGGTTCGGGCTCATATTGTCGACCACTTCACGGCCCTCTTGCAAGGTGATTCTCTAAGTTCTGTCCCTGTGGTTTCTATGATACGGGAATATACTACAAAGACATTGGATGAGGAGCAGATCCTACTACTTTCCCAGCCAGTTACTAATGAGGAAATCAAGAACACTCTCTTCTCTTTCGCCAAGAGTAAGGCCCCGGGACCTGATGGCTTTATTGTGGAATTTTTCATCACCTCTTGGGATATCGTTGGATACTCGGTCACAGAAGCTATCAAGGAGTTCTTTACAACTGGTAGACTCCTCAAGGAAACCAATACCACAATCCTCACATTGGTTCCGAAGTCTTCAAATGCTATGACCATGAACGACTTCCGTCCCATAGCATGTTGTAACACTTTGTATAAGTGTATAACTAAGATTTTGGCAAACCGGATTGCCTCTGTACTCCCGTCCATTATTTCCCCTCATCAGGCGGCGTTTGTGAAAGGAAGGAGAATAAGTGATAACATTATGCTTGCACAGGAATTGTTTGCTGATTTCCATCACAAGCCATATCTTCCCAAGTGTGCAATCAAGGTGGATTTTCAGAAGGCCTACGATACAGTGGATTGGAGCTTCTTGGAGGCTGTGCTTCTTGCCTTTCGGTTTCCAGGCTTCATGGTTAAGCTAATCATGGAATGTGTTTCTACTCCAATGTTCTCGATAGCTATTAATGGTGAACTTCATGGCTTCTTTCCCAGCAAAAGAGGCATTAGGCAGGGGGATCCCATATCCCCATATCTCTTCACTTTGGTTATGGAGATTTTCACCGGTATCTTAAATTCGAAGGCTTGGCAACCTGGGTTCAAGTTTTTTTGGCGGTGCAAACAAACACAACTTTCTCACCTCTTTTTTGCTGATGATGTCCTAATCTTTGTTGAAGGACACATTCCCTCCATCCATTCACTTAAGGAAGGACTTGAGCTCTTCTCCTCTTGGTCGGGATTGCGTCCTAACCCCAACAAAAGTGAAATTTTCTTGGTGGGTGGAACATACACACTAAAGGAGCAAGTTCGGCAACTCCTTGGATTTCAGGAAGGTACCCTCCCTTTCCGTTACTTGGGGGTACCTGTCATTTCTTCGAGACTTGGTAAATCAGATTGCGATGCTTTGGTTAATGCTGTTACTGCTAGAGCGCGTTCGTGGGGCCATCGATTTCTATCATATGCTGGGCGTCTTCAACTTGTCAAATCTGTACTCCAGTCTATTCAAGTCTTTTGGTCCGCTGTCTTTACTCTACCCAAATCTATTCTCAACAGAATTGAGCTCACTCTCAGACAATTTCTGTGGAAAGGACCGGAACTAGGTGTTGGAGGAGCGAAAGTTTCTTGGGTTGATATCTGCCTCCCTAAGAATGAGGGAGGATTGGGGATTCGGCGGCTAGAAGATTGCAACAGAGCCATGACACTAAAACATATCTGGTTGTTATTCACGGACAAGGAATCTCTATGGTGCAAATGGATACATTCAAACTTCTTGAAGAAAACTAATTTCTGGATAGCAAAAAGGCCAACTTTTTGTTCGTGGGGCTGGAAGAAAATACTAGACCTGAGGCCTCAATTTCGGCTGCAATTCAAGTGGGAGATGGGAAATGGGCAGTCCACGTCTTTCTGGTTTGATAATTGGCATAAAGAGGGCCCCCTTCACTTGAGATTTGGGGATGGAGATATTTATCGAACCAGAATACCGCGTGACATCTCGGTTCATGATTTCTTTGTCTCTGAATGGGAACCGTCGAATGTCCTCGATGCCTTGCTAACCTCCCTAGGTACGACACCTACTTTCCTGGACACGCGGAATGATAAACTTAGATGGTGTGGCCATAGCTCGGGCGATTTCTCGGTCTCTTCAGCCTGGGAGCTTATTCGGCACAAGGCCCAACTCGTGCGTTGGCACTCATTGATATGGGACAAAGCTTTTGCTCCTCGCGATGCCTTCATCTTGTGGCTCGCCACTCATCACAGGCTGCCCACGCAGAGGAAGCTCATTCGCTATCACAGGATAGATGAGGTTACATGTGCATTTTGCCGGACAACACCGGATTCCACTAATCACCTGTTCTTCGAGTGCTCAATCACCAGAGAACTAGCAACGGTATGGGCGACCAGATGTAACCTAAGGTGGAGGAACTGCTCGTGGGACAACCTCATTCGGTGGGCAGGACAAAACATTAGTGGACAATCTTTTGGCCATCGTATCGCACGGTTTTCCTTAGGAGCGATGTGCCATATAATTTGGACAGAGAGGAATGACATCTTATTTCGTGGTAAGACCCTTTTCGTACCGGCACTTATTATGCATCTTACAAAATTGGTCAAGGATAAAGCGATTGCATTGGGGAAGGTGCGAGACCACCCCCGGAATAGAAGCCTACAAAGAAACTGGGGGTCTTTCCCCTAGCATTTTTGATGAGAACACTCATAATGTTGAATCTTGACCATCTCCTTAAATGCTATGTGCCAAGCAATCCTCTTAGGCGCCTCACTAGCTTGAGGGGGTGGAGTCACGAGGGAGGTAGAGCTTTTTACTTACTGCTGCCCTTTCCTGGTGATTTAGAGAGTAATGCCCTGAGTAAATCAAAGGAGAAAAGCCTCATTATTATTAGTAGATTCAGGTTCGTCATCCACTAGTGGTTGGGAACCTCTTTGGTGCCATCCTGTCCTGAGCTGAGGTGCTGGTGCCGAATGAGAGAGATGCTTCTAAAGCAACTTGGGTATCTTGTGATGCCACTACAGCTGCATGGTGGAAACCGTAGCTGGCTTTCTGCCACCTTCAACAAATCGATGGTGCTGCTACCCTATCTACTGGTTTGCTCCCGGTCCATCCCTTACTCGGTTTGTTGGTGGAACTTTCTGGTCGTGATGGGAGAGCATTGGAAGATTGAATTCACCTACGCTCTGCCTTGCTACTGCACTGCCTGGGAACTTCTTTTCGTTTATCATTATGTCCTTTGCCCGACTGCTGTTTCATATGGTTTGTATTTGGCTGCTGTTTGGCCCTTACTGTTTTTTCCTCTTCCTTTTCGTTTTCGTTTTGCCCCAGCCAGGTTCCTTTGCTGCTGCTCCTGGCTGTTTTGCTTCCTTTCTCTCTATTTCCTGCTCTTCTCTTTAGTTGGTTTCCTTGGTTCAACCTTGCTGCGGGTAGCTTCTCTTCTTTCACAGGACGACATCCCCTTCCCCGGGCACCCCTACTTAGGCCATGCCCCTGCTGTGTTGGGAAAGATTGCTATGATGCTGCCTCGCTACTTTGGCCTGATCCTTTGCTGGACTATCAGACCGCTGCCACAAAGGAATTCCCTAACCGGTTGGCTTTTACTCTGTATCCCGCCTTGTGGTATACACTCTGACCACCACTTTCGACCAATCTTTGCCGTGTGTTTGGCATTTTTCTCCTTATTAGTAGTGGCCCTACATTTGTTGCCTTGACTGGTGGACAGGCCACTTTTATGCGCCAAACGGTGATAATTTTGCGTCCGGATCACCGTTGAACCAAGTTTGGCATGTTGTTGCCAATTGTGGTTCAAGGCTTGTGTGTCCGGTTCCCTTTTGTACCTATTGATTTGAAAAGTATATACAAACTTACCTTACCAAAAAAAAAAAACAAAACAACTACGAAAGCAAACTTTTCATTTTCGCGGGTCCCTCACGCGTGTCTTACACGCGCCCGAGCACTGTGCTCTCTGTGCAATGGACGGCGACTGAAAAGCTCCTTCTCGGTCCTGGCCGGTTTCCGGCCGACTCCGGCGGCCACGGCGGCTGCTCTTCGGCACAGTGACTCGTCTTCATCCCACCTTCCATCCCTCCAAACGATTTTACGTGACGATCCCTACTGATTGAGTTTTTCCAGATCTGAGAATTTTGGTCTGCGTTCGACCACGGGCGAGCTAACGGCGGTTTCCGGCCGATTGAGCCGGCGCCGAAGGCCAGTATTCTACCTTGTTGATCGCCTGGACCTCCTTCAACTTCCCCCTGGCTTGATTCCTCTGATTATTCGACTTGTGGAGCGATTGAAGTCATGTGCATCGCGAGTTAGGTTTCTGCTCAGACCCAAAGACGCGACGGTCTCTGTTTGAGCCAGCGGCGGTCTCCGACCATTATAGGCGGCGCCGAGGGATCCCCGTCCACCCTGATGGTCGCCTAGACCTGCTCCATCTTCCCACTGGCCTGATTCCACTGATTATTCAACTGGTGGACCGATCAATTGACTCGTGTTCTAGGTGTTCAAACACGAGACGCGACTCTTTCTGGGCATTGCATTTCACAACTACGACCTATTTCACCTCACCTGCGGATGATTGCTCCCTTCCTTGAGCATTATACCTGTGGATTTGTCACGATCCAATCTCAGGCGATTCTGTTCAACTCCAACTGGCGACCATTCCTCCCCTGCGACGACCTGTAAGTAATCCCTCACTCTGAGCCTATACTTTCGAAGCAACTCTGCTGGGCCTTGACTGGTGTAGTGGAGTAACTCTTGTTTAGGCGGAAGGGTGGTTATTTCTGTTGGTTAGCTGCGGTGAGGCTTGACTGGTGGTTGTGCTTTGGTTGGTTGGTGGATTAGCAGAGTGGAGATTGAGCTGTGACCGGTTGTTGGTTCTTGGATGGTTGTTTTTCTGCTTGCATCCGTTGTATTTGTAACCGTTGTCTTCGTCGACTAGTTGTTTTGGTCCGTTATTATTGCTATTGCTGCCTTATGGATGCACCATCTGTTGGAGACTCGGAGAATGATTGTCACTTAGAACCTCCCATTTGTTTGGCATCTGTTGAGGAGACCCCTTACTCTCTTCATGTCTGCGCTGCTCAAAATCTGAGTAGTAAGGCATTCCCTGAGGACGCAAAGCTATCCTCCTCGCTTGAATTACCCTCCCATGTGGCTGCCATAGTCGACGGGCTGACTAATGTGGGCAATGTCAAGGCTGTGCCTCTCTCTCGGAACCCTGTGGCTGCCCCCTGCTGCTCTCTAAATGGCGATGGTAAAACTTATGGTGATTGTCCTGGGGATAGGATCAGTGAGTCTGCTGGCGGTTTGGTGGGTGTTCCTACACCAGTTGGCGGACACAACCTTGCTATCATAGGAGCTCCTAACTCTGATCAGTACGAGGAGGTAGTACCATCCACCTTTCCTGAATTTGAAAGAAGGGAAGATGAGAATGCTAGCCCGGGCTGCAGACCAGATTTATTGGTGGGAAGCCTTAATATCCAGCTTGATAAAGGAAAAGGTGCCTACCAAGCTACTCCTAGTGGACATGTCATACCTGCCTCTCGTCCCTCTGATGGTTTGGCTGCTGGAACTTCAAGACTTAACTCAAGCAACACACGGAAAAGATCCAAATCTGGAGGTCGGACATCCAGACATAGAAGCGTCCATTTTAGCCCATTTCCTGGTCAAAATGCACAACCTGCTGCTGGTGAAGTAAAGGAAGGACCTAGGTTGGTCGAGCCAGGGGGAACCTCACGTGGGGTTGATCAGCCCCATAACCGCAGCCTTAGTAGAGGCAATAACTGCAGTAGGGGAAGTATTCGTAGTAGGGGAAGATCTCGGGGGCGCAAACCAGGCCCTGCATTGCCTCAATTTGATGCTTCTAAAGGAGCACTGCCTACTGCTCCTTCTCGGCCAGGTGGGGAACTTGGACAACAACACCCTCATCGTAGTTCGAATCAACCCCAAATATGGGCAAATGTCGCGAAGGTTATGACCAAAGGATATAACCTCTCTTATCTTGCTCTGGTGAAGGAGGATGGGAAGACACGAGTTTTTATTGCTCCGGAGGATGTGCTCAATGAGAACCCTTTGTTAAAGGAGTGTGTTGTGGGGCAATTCCTTGGAAGGAAGGTCTTTTTCAAATTGACTGAAGAAGTGATCAAGAAGACGTGGGGTGACCAAGTAGTCGATATCTGATTGCATGAGAACGGATTCTACTTTATCCGCATCCCGGATGATCTTTTCCGGAAAAAAGTTCTAGACTTGGGGCTGATTTCTATCATGAATTGTACTATGATTCTTAGAGCCTGGCATCCAAAATTGAAGATGAGGAAAGACATGCAAGAAACACTATCGGTGTGGGTAAGACTAAGGGAAGTTCCACTCTCGCTTTGGAACCCTCGGGGTATTAGTCGCATAGCAAGCGCGATTGGAAATCCTCTCTATGTGGATGCTCAAACGGAAAATCTGAAAAGATTATCCTTTGCGAGAGTCTGTATTGAAATTAGGGCTACCGAACCACGCCCTAAAGAAGTGGAGATAGTATGGGATGACGACTTGATCATAGTAGGAGTTGAATATGAGTGGAACCCTCTGGCATGTGAAGAGTGTCGAGTCTACGGTCATAAACAAGGCTCTCTCGGCTTCCCTTGTGCTAGGCCAGCTGAAACTCCATTGCCTCTCCCCCGGGCTCAAAAGAATCAAAGACAAGAAGGTGGCTGGCAACGGGTGACTGGTAGAAGGAGAAATGGCGCCACTAAAGGTACTGATCCCCTAGTTGTTCCAGACCAGGTGGGACCTCAGGCTGCCCAGACTCCTCACCTGAGTGCTGCATCAAATTTAGAAGTAATAGCTGAGGCAAACACAGCCTTGAGAGTGGCTGCTACTGTCCCCCCCCCAGCCATTGGAACCGAAGGGTGGCATGCCACTTAATACTACTACCCCATATAGAGTGAACCCTGCTGAACAAGGTGAAGCCCTGACACTGCACCATTTCTTGGATAACCCTGTGTCACCTGCTCAAAAGGGTGATGCATGTGCTTTGGATGTCCATCCTCAAGAGAAGCTCAGACAGCAACCTCAAGCTGTCCCTGAACCTGCTGCTACTGCGACTGCTCTAGTCACTCTTGGCACGGATACTACAATGGTTAAATTACCCCGTATTGCTAAAGTTGCTGTTCCCTCAGCATCTGTGACCATCCCAATAGCAGATGAACAGCAGGTACCTACTATTGCACTGCCCTCTTCCTCCTCAGCAAAGGGCTATTCTGTTAAGACTCGGGCTTCTACTCCTGCCACTTTTGGAACCTCTCGGCCTGCTCCAGTTACCAGGAGCAACAAGTCATCAACTACCCCTATTCACCCTCTAGTAGCTGCTGCTCCTAACACTCGATCTGCCTCAGCTTTTGGTCTGATCAGGTCACGCTCGGTTCCTGCCTCTGACAGAGGCCCAATTCTGGATCAACAGCAAGCTCCCTCTGCGACACAGTCTTCTGTAGAGGACTCTGCCATCTACTCAGGCTCTGATGAAGAGGACCATGCTGCAAGCAAGGTGGACAGCGATGAGGAACCTTCCTCCCCCTCCCCACCAAATGATCGGCTGACAGTATGTGCCCTTATTGTTGACTCTAATACTCCTCAACATGAGGCTGACCCCATTAGTGGGGAGGATAGCTCTTCTTCCTCGAAAACAGGTGTTGACACCTGATTTTTGACCCAGCCTTTTTCATTTTTATTTTTTGAAAAATCATAAAAAATTCATAAAAAGTCAAAAAATTACAAAATCAACTTTGGTGGCCTTGGCCAAGCCCAAGGAACCATTCTTGACCAAAAAATAATTTTTCATATTTTTCATATTTTTTAGTATTTTTGGAAAATAGAAAAACACTTAAAAAATCAAGAAAAATAGTATTTGAGGTCACAAAAATATGGAAAAATATCCAATATTTTTCCTTTTAATCCCTTGTATTTTAGACCTCACAAAAAAATCAAAATCAGATTCAATTTTAGGTGTTCCTTTGTAACCCGTACTATTGAATTTGAAGAAAAAATAATAATTGAGTCTTTTAATTTGCAATTTTGGCATTTTATTGGATCTTGACATTCAATCTAATTGTCCCCCATTTCAATTTGACCTAATTGCTCGGACAAGCTGTTCAATTGCAAACATAATTGCATTTTAGTCCTTGAAATTGAGCATAATCGAAATTACTTTCAATTCAAGGACTATAATTACAAATTGAACATGCTACCCAATGGATTACACCATTTTAAATCGATTGGCATAGGTGGTTTAACCCAATTTGATCATTTGCACCCTCAATTACACAATCCCCAATTTCCAATCAAATGAGAATTTGGGGATTTTGTAGAAATTGATGAAAACTTTTGGGCAAAACCACATTTCTAGATAGAATTCATGCCCTAGAGTCGATTTTGAGGTTCAATTGCAAAATTTCCCCATTAATTTGGGTTTAATTTTGAAAATGGTGAATTGAAACCGGTTCTGACCGGTCAGACCGCCGGTCGGACCGGTCGAACCGGTCCGCTACAGTGTCGTCACCTACCTCAAGCACCTGCGCGAATGAACAGTAAATGGACGAACTTTAACGGGGAAATTGACGGGCCAATCGACCTCAATTGAAGACACAATGGTGGGCGTTTAGTTCCTTAGATCACTTACCGTCGATTGGAGCTAGAACGACGATCAATGGCCGCCGGAACAAGGAGCAATCGGCCAGTCAAACCTTCGGACCTGCAAAAGTCAACAAGGGTGAAAACAGCTCAAATCCTTGCCAAATTCGTGCGAAATGAAGCTCACCGCGGAACCAAAAGGGACTGAGCGAAATGCCCATCTTCCCCGACTTCGTTTTGACCCAATCGCACGTGGCTACACGTGCTATTCAAGTCAGTTGGCCTTCCCCGATTCGGCGCCAAAATTCTAAAAGCTATAAAAGCCTGCGTTCGTTTTCTGTTGAAGGGGATTACAGATTCAGTTGTGAAAGTTGAAACTGAATCAAGAGAGAAAGAAAAAACGCGAAGCAGAGCTCGTTCTCCGACCCCCGTCGTCGAGAATTTGAGCTCGAATTGCAGGGCGCTGGTTGGGTCTTCCCAGGCCAAACCAAAGCCACACGAGGCCACCAGAAGGTCGCCCAAAGTCCCCGGAATCGATCGCCGCCGGCCGCGCACAAGGAATCCGCGAGAACAGGTGAGTTGCAGTCTAGAGTGTTTCTTCAAGCTTCCATGGCGATTCGCGCATTTCTTAATCATTCATACAATTAATGTGTGCGTTTCATTCCCTGAACATCACTGACCATCATCGCGCATCTTGTTTGCGTCGGTTTTGTCTTAACATGCCCAATCGAGTCTTCAAATCCAACCTCCATTGTCGAGCTACTGTTCATATTTCCCCAGCCGAATCTGGGCCGAGCGAGCTCAATCGGAGCTCGAGGTAAGTCTTATGAACCTCCATTGGTGTTATTCTGTGACTGAATTTCTTTGATTTCGAGTGAATCGTATGATTGAGCTTCCATGGCCGTACTCGGCACCTTGCTCGATGCTTGCAATTTTGTGAACGATGCGCTATAATTCTCAGATATGTTAAACTAGAGATGATTACGAGTCGATCGCCGTTGGTCTCGAGTGATTCCATTAAGATTTCACCGCACGATCATCGCCGGAGAACTACAGCCGTCCATTCTGCCGGAGTCGCGAGGTTGAAGACGAAGCTGACGTGGCGCGGTCAATAGGTCAAAGGTCTAGGTGGCAACACGTGATTGGTCCACGTGGAGGTCGAGTCAGCATGGCCGTTGAGTCTGTTATTCAAATAAAAAGAATCCAACGGCCGAGAATAATCGAGTCTAATAAATGGTGACCGCCCGATTAGAAATTAGGATTATTCGAAAAAAGTTTTAAAATTGGAAAATTAAAACGAGCCGAAACGGTGTCGTGTAGGTTAGTGGCCGTGCGGCGTCGTTTAGGTAAGTGTGAATCAACGGTCTAGATCAAATCTTAGAATCTAATCGTGGCCGTAGGTTTAAGTAATCTGATCAGACGGCCCTGATCGAGTCTTCGCCTAATCTGAACCGTAGATTCCAGTCAGGTTATCCAGTGGACGTGGAATAGCCACGCGGCGCAATGAAGGCCGTTAGATCAAGTCCGATAATTCAAAGGAGGGGACGGCGTCGTTTTGGAGCTAGGGCACGCGCGGGTCCGGGTCTGGGCCGGGTTCCGACCCGAGTGGGTCGGGTCGACCCGGTCCGAATCATTTTTTTAAAAAATAATAAAAAAAATCAGAAAATGATTTTAAAAAATAAAAAAAATCGGAAAAATTTCAGAAAATCCAAAAAAATGCTAGAAAATGCCAGAAAATTCCAAAAAAAAATGTGGAAAAATTGTGGAAAAATCCTAGAAACTCCAGAAACCCCCAAAAATCGAGGGTTGACCACAGGCAACTGGTCAACCCTATTTTTGGGTTTTCTTATCCAATTTCTCAAGATATGACGACATTACCCTTTAGGGGTAGGTCGCCTCTGCTGTGCATGATAGAAAAGGCCGATAATGTCAAGGTGAGAATTAGGGTCGATTAGACGACCAATTCTTAGGTTTGGGTTTTCGAGTCCCGCCTCTTTTCTCAAAATGACGATTTTGCCCTTTAAAGGGAAAATCGTCTTTCTTATCTCAATCGAGTTCTGAAAATTGCTTGAAGTTAGGGTTTGGGTCAGGTGGACGACCGACCCTAATATTTGAGACTTTTAGTTCTCATCTTTGTCCAAAATGACGACTTTACCCCTCCAAGGGTAAAATCACTTTTAAATTCCAGAAAAATCCTGGAAATTCCAGAAAAATAGGAAATGGATTGGATTGATGGCCAATCCTATTTCCCCTGTCTTCTGACTTCCCAATTCGTCTAAAATGACAGATTTACCCTTTTGAGGGTAAATTTTCTCCGAATTATTCAAAATTACGATTCTGCCCCTCATGGGCGAATCATGTCCAAATTACTCCTAAACCTTGATTGATACTTCTCTAGGCTAATAGGGCCTCATTAGGGATGCCATGTTGATTTCATGTGTTTTATCCGCATGTATTGGATCCTTGATTTGCGCACTTATTTTTAATGATTGTGAGTGATAGGGTAGATATTCCCATCTGCATGAACTCCTAGATTTAAGATCTGTACCCCACTCGTTTGTATGAAATCCTAAGATCAGATAAACCATTCAGCTTAGGTACCGAAAGGGCGTCAACTCTGACAGTTGACGTAACTAAGTCCCCGAACCCACTTCTCTGGTTTCCGCAGGATCGAATAGACCACTCCCAACTATTCGATAGGGTTTCCGATCGTACCCTCCACGAAACGATTGGTGGCGACTCCTTGGCATGTACACTTTTTCACATGTCACTAGACCGCACTGAAGGTCGACCACGTACATCCAGCAGTTGCGACTTGGGAAATGGGCCTTGGGAGAGGCCCGCGTCCGATCCAGCTAGCGATCGGGCGGCCCATTAACCCTCCGCGCTCGCGAGAGGGTCGCGACAGACTGGCGACTCCGCTGGGGACTTATTCTAAACCAGAATCTCTGGTTACGAATTCCAGAGGACTTGAGCCAATTAAAAAGTTGTTTGGTTTATCTGACATTGTTTTCTGCAGATGCTCTCGAAGGTGAGGTACGTATGCTAACTATTGTGTTAGATGTTTTTGCAGATTGGAGAAATAAGGGGTGGCGTGATTGTTGACATCTTTCCTGCAGGTTGGAGTTGGGAATGTATGTTTATTTTTATGCACATACTGAAGCGGTGTTTTGATACAAACTGCTGTGCATGACTTTGCATTGTGATGATCACGACACATCACACACACTGGCGGTCAAACCCCGACTGCAACCACCCTTAGGTTACCTTAGATAGGGAAAGGATGCGAAAAGGATCTTGTGTTTGATGGCACTTGAGACTTTCGTATTCGTTCCCGCCTACCATCTGCATTGGCGATATCTAACCCTCTTGGGTAGGTACCCTTGGGGAGGAATCTGCCTCGTGTGGATCGTGGGAGCCTGAGCCGTAGGTTCCTCACCTGATTTTTGATTTTCTTTAGAGTATACCCACTTGTCTCATGCGCATGTCCATGGATGGTTGCTATACCTAAAACCACCCATTGATACAGGGGGCATTCCACATCCCCCAAAGTGTGGTTGGTAAGACATTTATCTCTAAACGTACCTTATTTCCTGCTCCATGATATGACTCATACATTGCATACATCCATGTACATTCACATCATGAAGATTACTCGGGTGACTAATGAGAACAACAATGATTATGGGGTAGGATGTCGCTGTTCCCTAAGAGCTCGACGGAGTTGGTGACCTTCGAGTACTTGAGAAAAGTTACTCGCCCCGGACCAAACACGAGGCTACACTTTACTAGATTCGTGTATGGTCGGGAACTGACTGGACGTAAGCTGGGGTATGCTGAAGACTGTCAAACCCGCTACTACGCTGATAATCTCAGATTCAAGCGACAATCAGACGAAATGATGAAGGATTATCTGGAGATAAAGAGACAACGTCGCAACCAGCTAGCTAGGGAAGCGTACGCTCGCAAGAAGGCTGAATTGCTGGCCAAAGAGAACATACCCATGATTACTTTTTGGGGTAGGAAGAGACGCCCTGCAATCAAGACCAAGCCAAGGCGTATCACAATCAAGAAAATAGAACCCGAGAAGGCTTCCGAAGTCATCGTACCCTGGACTAGAAAGTGGCCAGAGGAACTACAACCTCTCGACCAAACCACTGAAGATAACTCCCCTACCCTAGATTAAAGGAGAATTCCTGACCGACTGTCATTTGGGTAGACTTCTGAAGAAAGAGTGATCTAGACCCTCACGTTCCATTGTCTTTTATGGCTTTCTTGTTTGAAAAACCTTTCTTTACCGTTCTTCTATTAGACATCTTGACTGTAATAAGAGTACATCCCACTTTGCTCCTTTGATGTGTTGACCAATGGAACGTGACATTGCTATTCCCTTTAGTCACTGAGTAAACCTGACTAAATTGCATAATTCACTTCCCTGAAATGCAAATTAGGCTTTGAGTCAGGCTTTCAAGACCTGAAAAAGGGTCCTAATCTCCATTTCTTCAAATTGAACTATGCAATCAAGTTAGCTCATGCATGCTTCATGACATCTGCATATTCATACATTTAAAGTAATTTCTGGCGATTGACCTTTTAAAATCATTTACATATTTTAGACTTGATGGGAAAGAATGATATTCAAGTGTTCAAGATCCCCCGAGCTGAACTCCAATCATGGTGGGATGGCATGGGCGAAGCCAGCCAGAAGTATGCGGAGTCACGACTAGGATACCTACTGGACCTACTGAAGATTGAGTGCCCACCTGCCTTTATTCAAGCCATGGCGCTCTACTGGGATCCTACCACCGCTACATTTTGCATGGAAGGATTAGAGATCACTCCCACTATCGAGGAATACAGCGCTGTCATCGGAGTTGAATTCACCCCTACGCTCGTCCGACCCCCTATAGGACTTGAACCCCTAAGTCAGGTAGCTGAGTTCCTTGACACAAACCTAAATGAAGTCAAAGTAGATGCGAAAAGCAATTCTGGAAGAGTTTCCCTATCCTTCCTTATAGACCGATTTTCCCGCCTTCCTGCTTCTAAAGGAACCAAATCTGGTAGAGCCTTTATCTTGGCATTCTTTAGCTTTGTGCTATTCCCAATCTCAACTGTCACCTTCGACCCTATCATGGCTATAGTAGCTAGGCAAGTCTGTTGTGGGTGGGATTACTCAAACATCCTCCTTGCCGAAACCTTCCTCTCCCTAAATCGTTTCAAGAAAAGCAAAAAGGGAATCTTTAGAGCTTCTAGTGATCTGCTGTATCTGTGGTTCACATCCCATATCAGACAATTCCACATCCGCATGGGTTTCACTGAAATCAGCCCCAATGCACACCCTCTTAAAACATTTGCTAGGACCCATACACGTGTTCCTAAGTTCAACTTCATAGAATGGAAGAACTTCCTCAAAGTCCTAAAACCCGAACAACTCCGATGGCGGCTAAGGTTACCGACGCTAAGCAAAGTCAGATTGACCTGCGATGACGGGAATCCAGTTCCCTTGCTAGGATTCACAGGCGCTACTGCATACTACCCAAGGATGGTGATTCGGCAGTTTGGGGCACTACAAGAGATTCCTTCTTCACCACGACCTTGTGTCTTTTCCTTTGACTTACCAAACCAGACCCTCACAGAGGAGGAGAAGAAACAACTTGAAGCCAAGGTGGCATCCATCATACTCTCATTGAAGAATTCCCAGGCTGAAGAAATAAGTTGGCCAGAAGACATGACTCGAGAAGAAAACACTCATAGAGCCACCACAGAATACATTCAACATTTCAAAGCGATCCGACGAAGCCTTGTCGAGCCCTACATACCTGAATACATCGTGCCATACGTACCTGGAATAGAGCCCTACATACCCGAAGACATGGGGCCACTGTCGTGTTCAGAAGACGAGGAGCCCCAAGCTGAAGAGGGAAATCTATACTGGGATGATGAGGATACCTTAGGCTTCAAACGTCCTAGACTTGAATAGACTATTCTGTCAAGTGTAAAATAAGCAAGCATTGTGATGCCTTCTCATACATTCTCATTTCTGTAGAATACTATCTTAAACACATGAGCATGAATGTGAACATGTTTTTACAAATGCATAAAAACTATCGTCAGAAATTACGCTTCTTTCAATTCCATGAGTTCTTGTCGAGAAATGATTAAAAGAACTACTTACATGAGGCTAAGGCTCACAAGGTAGCCCTTTTTCTCATCTACTGGCAAGAAGCATGCAACTGAAAGAATTAGCTGCTTCTTTTTGCTAAATAAGCGAAGCACTCACAGAGATCTTTTGAAACAGGTACACTCTCATCACGGAATTGCCAACGCATCGTTTCCGTACCTGCCTAAAGACGAGAATGGAACAGCAGGAATTGACTCCGCGCGTAGGCATGTTGGAATCTCAGATGACTGCCCTGGCAACTATGATGGCTGACATTAAGGCCATGCTGGAGACCAACCAAGCTAGACAGACAACCGCCCACAATCAGAACAACTCAGGCCCTTCCATGGTACCTGATGTAACAGATAAAGAAGCAACCAGGGATACCCAACATACAGAGGAAAACGTTCATGAACCAAATAGTCGGGCACAACAAAAAGCCTCGCCTGTTGTCATCAACCTTGAAAAAGAGGAGAAGGGAAAACAAACTGTGAAGACAGAGGCAGAGGCTAAGAGATTGGCCAAGATCGAAGAATGCCTGAGCAGTCAAGGCTATGAGCTGGCCCGCTTCGACAAAATATCTCCTTTCGCTAAAATAGAGACTCCTCCTGACTATAGGGAGCCAGAGTTCGTGAGAAAATACAATGGGACAGGCTGTCCCCGTGCCCACTGTCGCGACCCTCTTGAGGTTGTCGGGCTCTCGAGGGCTAATGGGCCGTCCTGTCTGGTCGGACGCGGGCCTCTCCCAAGGCCCATTACCCAAATCGCAACGGAGGTATGCGTGATCGACTTTTAGTGTGGTCTAGTGACATGTGCTAAGTGTGCATGCCATGGAGTCGCCACCAATCATTTTTTTAGGGTATGATTGGACCACCCAATCGAATAGTTGGGAGTTTCTATTCAATTCTGCGAGAACCAGAGAAATGGTTTCGGGGACTTAGTTACACCAACTGTCAGAGTTGACGCCCTTTCGGTACCTAAGTTGACTGAATTTTCTAGCCTGAGATTCATGCGGATGAGTAAGGTATGAACCCTAAATCTAGAAATTCATGTAGATAAGAGTGATTATCCTAGCAATCACAATCAGTAATAAAAATGCCCAACTCAAGGAATCTAGATATGCAAATAAATCACATGGCATTCCTAGTAAGGTCCTATTTATCAATCACAGCTCAAAAATGATTTAGCTGTCCTAGCCATTCTACACACGATCTTGTTGGGATTTACGTAACACGTACGGGCAAATAAAAAATAGTAAACGCAGCGGAAATAAATAACAACCCATACATGTATCTCCAGAGGCGTACTTCGTGCATTTCAATCGAAAAATCACAAAGCACCAAAGGGAGTAAATAGACTACCTCTTGTAGCGTGCTTGAAACGGAGATGTCGGTTCGATGTTCTTCGATCTCAGCCCCACAAGTGTCGGGCCTCTAGTTCAGACACACCACCAATTGACGAACGGGAGACGACTAATAATTCCACAACAATTGTGCTAGCAATATGCGGAATCAATATTCCAAACCAATTTACGGAATCAATATTCCGAACTTGGTATATTTTGGTCACTCAAAATTATGAGAATATAGAGAGTGTTTGTGTTCTTCTCTCAAAGCTCTCAAAAATTTGCTCACTCTACAAATGTGCTAACCCCAACCTCAAAACTCTTGCCATCCTTTTATAGCCAAAAACACCTTCCAATAAATTGTATTATAAAATAGCACTAACAAATAATAAATGCTTTCTAAAAATAGCACTCACAATTTATGATAAATAAATGCCATATAAAAATAGCACTAACAATAGCACTCACAATTTATAAATAGCACTCACATCTTATAATACAAAAATGCTATTTAAAAATAGCACTAATAATTATAAATGCTATCTAAAAATAGCACTCACAATTTATCATAAATAAATGCCATTTAAAATTAGCACTAACAAATATAAATGCTATCTAACAATAGCACTCACAATTTATCATAAATAAATGCCATTTAAAATTAGCACTAACAATTATAAATGCTATCTAACAATAGCACTCACAATTTATAATTAGCACTCACATTTTACAATACAAAAATGCTATTTAAAAATAGCACTAACAAAGGTGTTAAAAATAATAATAACCACTATTATTATTACCGGAGTTAAAGAGGTTACCAAACAGTAAAATACGTATAACGTACAAATACGTAGAGCATACGTGTACATCGTATATACACGTGCAAGTGACCAAAAAGAGAAATAAAATTAAATCTCATTTAATTTAATTTCAACCCAACTAATTGGTATAATTGCAAACAAATTTGCAATGTCGTCTTTCCACAATGCGTTGTCATGTATTGGTTAAGGTGTGTGACATTCCTAGGTTCATCACCGAGCTGGCAGTAAGACATGTACTAACACATTAGTACTTCCAAGAGAATTGATTGTCCCGATCATCCTCTAGGTCCTACAAGCCATGAGTGACATCTAGCAATATGTCATGGCTACCCAGACAGTGTGAATTCTTTTTAAGAACATTATGAACCTGTCAGCTTTGGCTACAGTGTAATTCAATCCTTCTGTCTAACTATGTCCCGATCGAACAAAGGCCATGGAATATTTGTCAAGCCACCAATTCGATCATATGTACAAATCTAACTTGACATGCATTTATATGAGACATGAACATTTCATTCTCAATCATAACCCCGGCCGAGGATTTCAATGCATTGTTACAATTAGATCACATAGGACATCATAACTTTATTAATAAGGAGACAGATTCCATATTGCGTACACATGTGACTTCGTATGTGCCTGAACTACGACCATCAAGTACAGAGACAAATCAACGACCCGCCAATATGCGCACTTGTGAACCATAGCCATTTATCACACAAGTCAACACTGTACCTCAGGTCTAAGGATTATTTACACAAGACCAAAGCATGATCGATTAGACATTGACCACGCAAAAAGCTTCCATGTCGCTAATCATTCAATGTGTGTCACGTTCAGTGAACTTGTCCGATACAAGCACCTATGTTCTAACTCGGATATCGCAATACCCAATGACTTGTGACTCGTCATTTCTTTAAGTATCTGATACTTAATTATGAAGTTAAGAACATACCGACCTCAACAGGATCATTGGTATCCATTCAATAATCCATTGATCGGGAACTGTATTAAAGATTCAGTCTAACCGTAAACCTGTCACACATATCCTCAACGTCTTAAGAATAGGTTCGGCTGCAACTGATCTTATGGATTTTATTCATTTATATTTGGACAAATGAATAAATACGTCTTTGCCACTGATAAGAAATCAAAAGTGCAACGGATATACCCAATATGTGACTATTACACAATTGCTTTAGGGCATATCTCTAACAATCTCCCACTTGCACTAAAGCCAACTTGTTTGGTACCTCAAACCCATTTTATCAAGGTGTCTTTCAAATAAAGACTGAGGTATTGCTTTAGTAAAGGGATCTGCCACGTTTTCCGCTGAGGCAATTTTCTGCAAGGCGATATCACCTCTCCCAACTATTTCTCTGATGAGATGGAAGGTCTCTCAATGTGCTTGGATTTCTGATGAGACCGTGGTTCCTTAGCTTGAGCTATAGCCCCATTGTTGTCACAAAACAATGTAATCGGCTGCTCAATGGAAGGAACTACTCCAAGTTCAGAAATGAACTTCTTCATCCAAACAGCTTCCTTCGCCGCTTCAGAAGCAGCTACATACTCTGCCTCAGTAGTGGAATCAGCAGTTGTGCTTTGTTTGGAACTCTTCCAACTAACTGCACCACCATTGAGTGTAAAAACAAACCCAGATGTAGACTTAAAGTCATTCGGATCTGATTGAAAATCAGAATCAGTATACGCTTCAACTTTAAACTCTCCTTCTTCGTATATCAAGAATAAATCCTTAGTCCTTCGCAAGTACTTCAGGATATTCTTGACTGCTATCCAGTGCTCTTCCCTTGGATCAGACTGATATCTGCTAGTAACACTTACAGCATGCGCGATATCAAGTCGCGTACATAGCATAGCATACATTATGCTTCCAACAGCGGATGCGTAAGGTATCTTTTCCATCCGCTGTCTTTCTTCAGGAGTGTTGGGACACATCTCCTTAGAAAGACGGATTCTATGCCTAAAAGGCAATAATCCTCTTTTGGAACATTGCATGTTAAACCGTGTTAACACTGTATCTATGTACGTAGATTGTGAAAGGCCAATCAATCGTCTCGATCTATCTCTATAGATCTTGATACCTAAAATATAGGTTGCCTCTCCCAAATCTTTCATGGAGAATTTCTGTGACAAGAATAGTTTGATCGATGATATCATCGGTACATCATTCCCGATCAAGAGTATATCATCGACGTACAAAACTAGAAACGCAATTGCGCTTCCACTGACCTTCTTATATACACATGATTCATCCGGATTTTTAATGAAGCCAAACGATTTGATTACTTCATCAAAACGGATGTTCCAACTTCTGGATGCTTGTTTGAGTCCATAAATGGATCTCATAAGCTTACACACCTTTCGACTTTCACCACAAGATTCAAAACCCCGTGGTTGTTCCATATAGATATCCTCCTCGAGGAAACCATTTAGAAAAGCCGTTTTGACATCCATTTGGAATATCTCATAATCAAGGTGCGCAGCTATAGCCAACATAATCCGAATAGATTTCAGCATGGCTACAGGTGAGAAAGTTTCGTCATAATCGATCCCTTCTTTTTGACGATACCCTTTCGCCACCAGTCGTGCTTTGTAAGTTCCAACCTGACCATCAGCGTTTATCTTCCTCTTGAAGATCCATTTACAGCCAATTGGTACAATACCATCAGGCAGATCAACTAGAGTCCAAACATCGTTGGAATACATTGAATCCATTTCGGTTTGCATGGCTTCTAGCCATTTACCAGAATCGATGTCCAACATCGCCTCCTCATAGGTGCTTGGATCACTCAATTGATTACTATCATTCATAATGAATAGTGACTCAATATTTTCAACCGAGTGTCCATAGCGAATAGGTATACGAGACGTTCTCGCACTTTTCCTAAGAGGTTGTGTATCAGAAGCTCCCACTGAATCAGAGATCGGTGTCTGAACTTGGTTATTAGATACTTCATTATTATCTTCTTGTAAGACTATTTTCCGCCCAGCACCACCTTCCTGAACGAACTGATTCTCCAGAAAAGAAGCGTGCCTGCTGACCGAAACTTTTTGGTCAGAGTGAAAATAAAAATAATATCCAAGAGTTTCTTTTGGATATCCAATGAAGCGACCATGTTCAGACCTTGCCTCCAATTTTTCTGTTCTCAGCTTCTTGACAAAAGCTGGACAACCCCAAATCTTGATATGATTAAGACTTGGTTTCCTACTATGTCATATCTCATAAGGCGTAGTTGGAACAGATTTGGATGGCACTCTATTCAGTAAATATGCAGCTGTCTCAAGGGCATATCCCCAAAGGGACATAGGCAAATCGGTGTAGCTGATCATAGATCGCACCATATCTAATAAAGTACGATTTCTTTTTTCAGATACACCATTATGCTCTGGAGTTGCAGGAGGTGTCCATTGTGATAAAATGCCATTATCTTTAAGATAATCCAAGAATTCAGTACTAAGGTATTCACCTCCTCGATCAGATCGAAGACCCTTAATACTTTTTCCTGTTTGTTTCTCAACTTCATACCTAAATTCCTTGAACTTTTCAAAGGATTCAGATTTATACTTCATTAAGTACAAATAGCCATACCGTGAACAATCATCGGTAAAGGTAATGAAGTAAGAATAACCACCCCTAGCAGTTTCATTAATTGGTCCACATACGTCTATATGTATCAATCCTAGTATGTCAGCAGCTCGCGCACTATGTCCTACAAAGGGCGCTTTGGTCATTTTTCCTAGAAGACAAGCATTACAAGTCGAGTATGGTTCAAAAACAATTGGATCAATATATCCATCATTACTCAACTTGTTAATCCTATCTTCTCCAATATGACCTAATCGGAGATGCCAAACATACTTTGGATTTGGAGTATCTCTAGGGCGTTTATTGGTTATGGCATTTACATCATGATTATTTTGCTTATTGGTAATCGTATTACCGGACATTGTAATGGTATAGAGATTATTCATTAATAATCCAGAACCAACACACATTCTATTATAATAAATAGAACATACATCATCAGCAAAAGAAAATTCATAATTTTCTTTGCCCATACGAGGTATAGAAATGATGTTTTGTATAGCATTCTTATAATGCAAACAGTTCTTTAAAACCAAAACATGTCCTGAAGGCAAACATAAACGAAAAGTCCCTATAGCTAATGCAGCAACTTTTGCCCCATTTGCAAATGTAAGGACAATCTCATTTTGCCCCAGCATCCTGCTTATTTCCAGATTCTGCAAAGACATACAAATATGTGATGTTGCAGCAAAATCTAGAATCCATAAGCTGGATTCAGCACTAACCATAAGATTAGTTTCAATAATCATAGACACCATACCTTCACAAGGTTGGTTCTTTAGCTTGACCTTCAAGCTTGCGAGGTACTTCTTACAGTCCCTCCTCCAGTGCCCCATGACACCGCAATAATGACATTTCCCTTTTTCAATTTTGGGTTTTGATTGCACAACAGCTTTCACAGGCTTCTTCCATTTCTTTTTCTTCAAAATAGTCTTACTATTTGAAGAAGAAGCCAAAGCCACAATATTTGATCTTGTATTGTGCATTTCCTTCTCATAAATTACCAGCATGCTATGTAACTCAGCAAGAGTTTTTTCCATTTTATGCATGTGGAAGTTTTGAACAAAACTCAAGAAGGAATCGGGTAAAGATTGGAGGATCAAATCCACAGCTAAGTCATTGTCCATGACAAGATTCAGCCTAGCCAATTCTTCTATGTGCCAGATCATTTTCAAGACATGATCATTAACCGATGATTTCTCAGCCATCCTCATGCGGTACAATGCTTTAGATATCTCATATCTTGAGGTTCGACCATTCTCATCAAAGAATTCCTTTAGATGCAATATGATCGACCTAGCATCTACCATTGCTTCATATTTTTTCTGAAAGTCATTGTTCATTGAAGCAAGCATATATGACCTAACTTTTAAGTCATCGTCATGCCACTTATCATAAGTGATACGTTCCTCTTGGGTCCCACCCTCAGGAAAAGAGACTGGCATTTTTTCATCAAGCACATGCCCGAGTTTTTCAGAATTGAGAACAATTCTCAAATTCCTTACCCAGTCAGTGAAATTGGGACCAGTCAAACAATTCTTGTCGAGTATTGAAGCGAGCGGGTTTGTATTCACCATTTTTCAGAGTAATTTATATCTGTGCAGAAAATACATTGTTAGCCGTTGTCTTTCAAAATAACTATTTCATTTTGGCCTTTAAATGAAATAGACCTCCCACTAAATTTATACACGGATCACATACTCCTTAAAATGAGAAACGGTAATCTTTGTTGGGTAAAGATTACTAGCGGGGATTGGAGTCCCACGAGCTCATAGTCCACCTCACCTAACAGTTATTGGTGTTCTATAAACTTAGTGAGTGAATCAACTTATTCAACGCATCATATGCGAGTCCCAATCATAACTTTGGCCTCTAGATCATGAAAGTCTCACCTGACAGTTATTGACTTCATAATCGTAGTTAAGTCTTACCCATCGTCTCATGTAAGTATTGAAAACACAAACGATCCCCTCACCTAACAGTTATTGGAAATCGTTTGGTCTCAAACCCACAACATCATATGCTTAATGGATTGGTCCACAATTATAAATGACAATTGACCCCTATGTATCCATAACCGATCAATCAACCACTATAATATAGGATCAAACCACGACGATGGAAGGCCACGAGTCCGAAACCCGTCACGACTTAATATATATTAAAGGAGATTTTGAGTCGTTTATAGGTCTCACTTTGCACATTAACCGGTTTAACATGCTCACGTAAACATAATAAATAAATAGATGCCAATCACATAAACATCTATCCTACGTGGTGATCATGGAATTATGATTTAATGGGTCTCGAGCCAATGAGACCACATTTAATCATTTTAATATTTTAATAATGGAGAGCCGCTCTTCACTTCTTCTTGGTTCCTTGAACTCTTCAAGAACCGGGCCCAAAGAGCTCGCCGGCTTAAAAGGCTCCTCCACGTAATCCTCGTAGCATTTACATCAACAATTGACTATGCTAAAATTAAAGATTACATGAAAAATAAAAGGAGTACGCAGCCTCCATTTAATAATTACAACCCCAAAAATATAAATAATCACCATACATTCATATATACATCAATCATATTGATTAGGGATTTTTCCATGATCACCACCCTTCCACGTAAGTAATAAATTCACAATTTAAAACTTAGGAAGGCACAATAAAAATTCTACGTTGAATCATATTCAGAATTTTTACGTAAAATAAGATAGCCATAAATTTTCGATTCAAAATTGATTTAGTCTGAATTTTTGCTACGTTGATTAATTTATCATATAAAATAATCAACCTCCATTAGCCATGTAAGACGAACAATTCGTTAATACAAATTGGCCATGGTATTGCAAAAATTACTACGAACAAAAATCAATTAAATGCATGAAAACGCCTAAGGATTGGCTCTGATACCACTGTTGGGATTTACGTAACACGTACGGGCAAATAAAAAATAGTAAACGCAGCGGAAATAAATAACAACCCATACATGTATCTCCAGAGGCGTACTTCGTGCATTTCAATCGAAAAATCACAAAGCACCAAAGGGAGTAAATAGACTACCTCTTGTAGCGTGCTTGAAACGGAGATGTCGGTTCGATGTTCTTCGATCTCAGCCCCACAAGTGTCGGGCCTCTAGTTCAGACACACCACCAATTGACGAACGGGAGACGACTAATAATTCCACAACAATTGTGCTAGCAATATGCGGAATCAATATTCCAAACCAATTTACGGAATCAATATTCCGAACTTGGTATATTTTGGTCACTCAAAATTATGAGAATATAGAGAGTGTTTGTGTTCTTCTCTCAAAGCTCTCAAAAATTTGCTCACTCTACAAATGTGCTAACCCCAACCTCAAAACTCTTGCCATCCTTTTATAGCCAAAAACACCTTCCAATAAATTGTATTATAAAATAGCACTAACAAATAATAAATGCTTTCTAAAAATAGCACTCACAATTTATGATAAATAAATGCCATATAAAAATAGCACTAACAATAGCACTCACAATTTATAAATAGCACTCACATCTTATAATACAAAAATGCTATTTAAAAATAGCACTAATAATTATAAATGCTATCTAAAAATAGCACTCACAATTTATCATAAATAAATGCCATTTAAAATTAGCACTAACAAATATAAATGCTATCTAACAATAGCACTCACAATTTATCATAAATAAATGCCATTTAAAATTAGCACTAACAATTATAAATGCTATCTAACAATAGCACTCACAATTTATAATTAGCACTCACATTTTACAATACAAAAATGCTATTTAAAAATAGCACTAACAAAGGTGTTAAAAATAATAATAACCACTATTATTATTACCGGAGTTAAAGAGGTTACCAAACAGTAAAATACGTATAACGTACAAATACGTAGAGCATACGTGTACATCGTATATACACGTGCAAGTGACCAAAAAGAGAAATAAAATTAAATCTCATTTAATTTAATTTCAACCCAACTAATTGGTATAATTGCAAACAAATTTGCAATGTCGTCTTTCCACAATGCGTTGTCATGTATTGGTTAAGGTGTGTGACATTCCTAGGTTCATCACCGAGCTGGCAGTAAGACATGTACTAACACATTAGTACTTCCAAGAGAATTGATTGTCCCGATCATCCTCTAGGTCCTACAAGCCATGAGTGACATCTAGCAATATGTCATGGCTACCCAGACAGTGTGAATTCTTTTTAAGAACATTATGAACCTGTCAGCTTTGGCTACAGTGTAATTCAATCCTTCTGTCTAACTATGTCCCGATCGAACAAAGGCCATGGAATATTTGTCAAGCCACCAATTCGATCATATGTACAAATCTAACTTGACATGCATTTATATGAGACATGAACATTTCATTCTCAATCATAACCCCGGCCGAGGATTTCAATGCATTGTTACAATTAGATCACATAGGACATCATAACTTTATTAATAAGGAGACAGATTCCATATTGCGTACACATGTGACTTCGTATGTGCCTGAACTACGACCATCAAGTACAGAGACAAATCAACGACCCGCCAATATGCGCACTTGTGAACCATAGCCATTTATCACACAAGTCAACACTGTACCTCAGGTCTAAGGATTATTTACACAAGACCAAAGCATGATCGATTAGACATTGACCACGCAAAAAGCTTCCATGTCGCTAATCATTCAATGTGTGTCACGTTCAGTGAACTTGTCCGATACAAGCACCTATGTTCTAACTCGGATATCGCAATACCCAATGACTTGTGACTCGTCATTTCTTTAAGTATCTGATACTTAATTATGAAGTTAAGAACATACCGACCTCAACAGGATCATTGGTATCCATTCAATAATCCATTGATCGGGAACTGTATTAAAGATTCAGTCTAACCGTAAACCTGTCACACATATCCTCAACGTCTTAAGAATAGGTTCGGCTGCAACTGATCTTATGGATTTTATTCATTTATATTTGGACAAATGAATAAATACGTCTTTGCCACTGATAAGAAATCAAAAGTGCAACGGATATACCCAATATGTGACTATTACACAATTGCTTTAGGGCATATCTCTAACAATCTCCCACTTGCACTAAAGCCAACTTGTTTGGTACCTCAAACCCATTTTATCAAGGTGTCTTTCAAATAAAGACTGAGGTATTGCTTTAGTAAAGGGATCTGCCACGTTTTCCGCTGAGGCAATTTTCTGCAAGGCGATATCACCTCTCCCAACTATTTCTCTGATGAGATGGAAGGTCTCTCAATGTGCTTGGATTTCTGATGAGACCGTGGTTCCTTAGCTTGAGCTATAGCCCCATTGTTGTCACAAAACAATGTAATCGGCTGCTCAATGGAAGGAACTACTCCAAGTTCAGAAATGAACTTCTTCATCCAAACAGCTTCCTTCGCCGCTTCAGAAGCAGCTACATACTCTGCCTCAGTAGTGGAATCAGCAGTTGTGCTTTGTTTGGAACTCTTCCAACTAACTGCACCACCATTGAGTGTAAAAACAAACCCAGATGTAGACTTAAAGTCATTCGGATCTGATTGAAAATCAGAATCAGTATACGCTTCAACTTTAAACTCTCCTTCTTCGTATATCAAGAATAAATCCTTAGTCCTTCGCAAGTACTTCAGGATATTCTTGACTGCTATCCAGTGCTCTTCCCTTGGATCAGACTGATATCTGCTAGTAACACTTACAGCATGCGCGATATCAAGTCGCGTACATAGCATAGCATACATTATGCTTCCAACAGCGGATGCGTAAGGTATCTTTTCCATCCGCTGTCTTTCTTCAGGAGTGTTGGGACACATCTCCTTAGAAAGACGGATTCTATGCCTAAAAGGCAATAATCCTCTTTTGGAACATTGCATGTTAAACCGTGTTAACACTGTATCTATGTACGTAGATTGTGAAAGGCCAATCAATCGTCTCGATCTATCTCTATAGATCTTGATACCTAAAATATAGGTTGCCTCTCCCAAATCTTTCATGGAGAATTTCTGTGACAAGAATAGTTTGATCGATGATATCATCGGTACATCATTCCCGATCAAGAGTATATCATCGACGTACAAAACTAGAAACGCAATTGCGCTTCCACTGACCTTCTTATATACACATGATTCATCCGGATTTTTAATGAAGCCAAACGATTTGATTACTTCATCAAAACGGATGTTCCAACTTCTGGATGCTTGTTTGAGTCCATAAATGGATCTCATAAGCTTACACACCTTTCGACTTTCACCACAAGATTCAAAACCCCGTGGTTGTTCCATATAGATATCCTCCTCGAGGAAACCATTTAGAAAAGCCGTTTTGACATCCATTTGGAATATCTCATAATCAAGGTGCGCAGCTATAGCCAACATAATCCGAATAGATTTCAGCATGGCTACAGGTGAGAAAGTTTCGTCATAATCGATCCCTTCTTTTTGACGATACCCTTTCGCCACCAGTCGTGCTTTGTAAGTTCCAACCTGACCATCAGCGTTTATCTTCCTCTTGAAGATCCATTTACAGCCAATTGGTACAATACCATCAGGCAGATCAACTAGAGTCCAAACATCGTTGGAATACATTGAATCCATTTCGGTTTGCATGGCTTCTAGCCATTTACCAGAATCGATGTCCAACATCGCCTCCTCATAGGTGCTTGGATCACTCAATTGATTACTATCATTCATAATGAATAGTGACTCAATATTTTCAACCGAGTGTCCATAGCGAATAGGTATACGAGACGTTCTCGCACTTTTCCTAAGAGGTTGTGTATCAGAAGCTCCCACTGAATCAGAGATCGGTGTCTGAACTTGGTTATTAGATACTTCATTATTATCTTCTTGTAAGACTATTTTCCGCCCAGCACCACCTTCCTGAACGAACTGATTCTCCAGAAAAGAAGCGTGCCTGCTGACCGAAACTTTTTGGTCAGAGTGAAAATAAAAATAATATCCAAGAGTTTCTTTTGGATATCCAATGAAGCGACCATGTTCAGACCTTGCCTCCAATTTTTCTGTTCTCAGCTTCTTGACAAAAGCTGGACAACCCCAAATCTTGATATGATTAAGACTTGGTTTCCTACTATGTCATATCTCATAAGGCGTAGTTGGAACAGATTTGGATGGCACTCTATTCAGTAAATATGCAGCTGTCTCAAGGGCATATCCCCAAAGGGACATAGGCAAATCGGTGTAGCTGATCATAGATCGCACCATATCTAATAAAGTACGATTTCTTTTTTCAGATACACCATTATGCTCTGGAGTTGCAGGAGGTGTCCATTGTGATAAAATGCCATTATCTTTAAGATAATCCAAGAATTCAGTACTAAGGTATTCACCTCCTCGATCAGATCGAAGACCCTTAATACTTTTTCCTGTTTGTTTCTCAACTTCATACCTAAATTCCTTGAACTTTTCAAAGGATTCAGATTTATACTTCATTAAGTACAAATAGCCATACCGTGAACAATCATCGGTAAAGGTAATGAAGTAAGAATAACCACCCCTAGCAGTTTCATTAATTGGTCCACATACGTCTATATGTATCAATCCTAGTATGTCAGCAGCTCGCGCACTATGTCCTACAAAGGGCGCTTTGGTCATTTTTCCTAGAAGACAAGCATTACAAGTCGAGTATGGTTCAAAAACAATTGGATCAATATATCCATCATTACTCAACTTGTTAATCCTATCTTCTCCAATATGACCTAATCGGAGATGCCAAACATACTTTGGATTTGGAGTATCTCTAGGGCGTTTATTGGTTATGGCATTTACATCATGATTATTTTGCTTATTGGTAATCGTATTACCGGACATTGTAATGGTATAGAGATTATTCATTAATAATCCAGAACCAACACACATTCTATTATAATAAATAGAACATACATCATCAGCAAAAGAAAATTCATAATTTTCTTTGCCCATACGAGGTATAGAAATGATGTTTTGTATAGCATTCTTATAATGCAAACAGTTCTTTAAAACCAAAACATGTCCTGAAGGCAAACATAAACGAAAAGTCCCTATAGCTAATGCAGCAACTTTTGCCCCATTTGCAAATGTAAGGACAATCTCATTTTGCCCCAGCATCCTGCTTATTTCCAGATTCTGCAAAGACATACAAATATGTGATGTTGCAGCAAAATCTAGAATCCATAAGCTGGATTCAGCACTAACCATAAGATTAGTTTCAATAATCATAGACACCATACCTTCACAAGGTTGGTTCTTTAGCTTGACCTTCAAGCTTGCGAGGTACTTCTTACAGTCCCTCCTCCAGTGCCCCATGACACCGCAATAATGACATTTCCCTTTTTCAATTTTGGGTTTTGATTGCACAACAGCTTTCACAGGCTTCTTCCATTTCTTTTTCTTCAAAATAGTCTTACTATTTGAAGAAGAAGCCAAAGCCACAATATTTGATCTTGTATTGTGCATTTCCTTCTCATAAATTACCAGCATGCTATGTAACTCAGCAAGAGTTTTTTCCATTTTATGCATGTGGAAGTTTTGAACAAAACTCAAGAAGGAATCGGGTAAAGATTGGAGGATCAAATCCACAGCTAAGTCATTGTCCATGACAAGATTCAGCCTAGCCAATTCTTCTATGTGCCAGATCATTTTCAAGACATGATCATTAACCGATGATTTCTCAGCCATCCTCATGCGGTACAATGCTTTAGATATCTCATATCTTGAGGTTCGACCATTCTCATCAAAGAATTCCTTTAGATGCAATATGATCGACCTAGCATCTACCATTGCTTCATATTTTTTCTGAAAGTCATTGTTCATTGAAGCAAGCATATATGACCTAACTTTTAAGTCATCGTCATGCCACTTATCATAAGTGATACGTTCCTCTTGGGTCCCACCCTCAGGAAAAGAGACTGGCATTTTTTCATCAAGCACATGCCCGAGTTTTTCAGAATTGAGAACAATTCTCAAATTCCTTACCCAGTCAGTGAAATTGGGACCAGTCAAACAATTCTTGTCGAGTATTGAAGCGAGCGGGTTTGTATTCACCATTTTTCAGAGTAATTTATATCTGTGCAGAAAATACATTGTTAGCCGTTGTCTTTCAAAATAACTATTTCATTTTGGCCTTTAAATGAAATAGACCTCCCACTAAATTTATACACGGATCACATACTCCTTAAAATGAGAAACGGTAATCTTTGTTGGGTAAAGATTACTAGCGGGGATTGGAGTCCCACGAGCTCATAGTCCACCTCACCTAACAGTTATTGGTGTTCTATAAACTTAGTGAGTGAATCAACTTATTCAACGCATCATATGCGAGTCCCAATCATAACTTTGGCCTCTAGATCATGAAAGTCTCACCTGACAGTTATTGACTTCATAATCGTAGTTAAGTCTTACCCATCGTCTCATGTAAGTATTGAAAACACAAACGATCCCCTCACCTAACAGTTATTGGAAATCGTTTGGTCTCAAACCCACAACATCATATGCTTAATGGATTGGTCCACAATTATAAATGACAATTGACCCCTATGTATCCATAACCGATCAATCAACCACTATAATATAGGATCAAACCACGACGATGGAAGGCCACGAGTCCGAAACCCGTCACGACTTAATATATATTAAAGGAGATTTTGAGTCGTTTATAGGTCTCACTTTGCACATTAACCGGTTTAACATGCTCACGTAAACATAATAAATAAATAGATGCCAATCACATAAACATCTATCCTACGTGGTGATCATGGAATTATGATTTAATGGGTCTCGAGCCAATGAGACCACATTTAATCATTTTAATATTTTAATAATGGAGAGCCGCTCTTCACTTCTTCTTGGTTCCTTGAACTCTTCAAGAACCGGGCCCAAAGAGCTCGCCGGCTTAAAAGGCTCCTCCACGTAATCCTCGTAGCATTTACATCAACAATTGACTATGCTAAAATTAAAGATTACATGAAAAATAAAAGGAGTACGCAGCCTCCATTTAATAATTACAACCCCAAAAATATAAATAATCACCATACATTCATATATACATCAATCATATTGATTAGGGATTTTTCCATGATCACCACCCTTCCACGTAAGTAATAAATTCACAATTTAAAACTTAGGAAGGCACAATAAAAATTCTACGTTGAATCATATTCAGAATTTTTACGTAAAATAAGATAGCCATAAATTTTCGATTCAAAATTGATTTAGTCTGAATTTTTGCTACGTTGATTAATTTATCATATAAAATAATCAACCTCCATTAGCCATGTAAGACGAACAATTCGTTAATACAAATTGGCCATGGTATTGCAAAAATTACTACGAACAAAAATCAATTAAATGCATGAAAACGCCTAAGGATTGGCTCTGATACCACTGTTGGGATTTACGTAACACGTACGGGCAAATAAAAAATAGTAAACGCAGCGGAAATAAATAACAACCCATACATGTATCTCCAGAGGCGTACTTCGTGCATTTCAATCGAAAAATCACAAAGCACCAAAGGGAGTAAATAGACTACCTCTTGTAGCGTGCTTGAAACGGAGATGTCGGTTCGATGTTCTTCGATCTCAGCCCCACAAGTGTCGGGCCTCTAGTTCAGACACACCACCAATTGACGAACGGGAGACGACTAATAATTCCACAACAATTGTGCTAGCAATATGCGGAATCAATATTCCAAACCAATTTACGGAATCAATATTCCGAACTTGGTATATTTTGGTCACTCAAAATTATGAGAATATAGAGAGTGTTTGTGTTCTTCTCTCAAAGCTCTCAAAAATTTGCTCACTCTACAAATGTGCTAACCCCAACCTCAAAACTCTTGCCATCCTTTTATAGCCAAAAACACCTTCCAATAAATTGTATTATAAAATAGCACTAACAAATAATAAATGCTTTCTAAAAATAGCACTCACAATTTATGATAAATAAATGCCATATAAAAATAGCACTAACAATAGCACTCACAATTTATAAATAGCACTCACATCTTATAATACAAAAATGCTATTTAAAAATAGCACTAATAATTATAAATGCTATCTAAAAATAGCACTCACAATTTATCATAAATAAATGCCATTTAAAATTAGCACTAACAAATATAAATGCTATCTAACAATAGCACTCACAATTTATCATAAATAAATGCCATTTAAAATTAGCACTAACAATTATAAATGCTATCTAACAATAGCACTCACAATTTATAATTAGCACTCACATTTTACAATACAAAAATGCTATTTAAAAATAGCACTAACAAAGGTGTTAAAAATAATAATAACCACTATTATTATTACCGGAGTTAAAGAGGTTACCAAACAGTAAAATACGTATAACGTATAAATACGTAGAGCATACGTGTACATCGTATATACACGTGCAAGTGACCAAAAAGAGAAATAAAATTAAATCTCATTTAATTTAATTTCAACCCAACTAATTGGTATAATTGCAAACAAATTTGCAATGTCGTCTTTCCACAATGCGTTGTCATGTATTGGTTAAGGTGTGTGACATTCCTAGGTTCATCACCGAGCTGGCAGTAAGACATGTACTAACACATTAGTACTTCCAAGAGAATTGATTGTCCCGATCATCCTCTAGGTCCTACAAGCCATGAGTGACATCTAGCAATATGTCATGGCTACCCAGACAGTGTGAATTCTTTTTAAGAACATTATGAACCTGTCAGCTTTGGCTACAGTGTAATTCAATCCTTCTGTCTAACTATGTCCCGATCGAACAAAGGCCATGGAATATTTGTCAAGCCACCAATTCGATCATATGTACAAATCTAACTTGACATGCATTTATATGAGACATGAACATTTCATTCTCAATCATAACCCCGGCCGAGGATTTCAATGCATTGTTACAATTAGATCACATAGGACATCATAACTTTATTAATAAGGAGACAGATTCCATATTGCGTACACATGTGACTTCGTATGTGCCTGAACTACGACCATCAAGTACAGAGACAAATCAACGACCCGCCAATATGCGCACTTGTGAACCATAGCCATTTATCACACAAGCCAACACTGTACCTCAGGTCTAAGGATTATTTACACAAGACCAAAGCATGATCGATTAGACATTGACCACGCAAAAAGCTTCCATGTCGCTAATCATTCAATGTGTGTCACGTTCAGTGAACTTGTCCGATACAAGCACCTATGTTCTAACTCGGATATCGCAATACCCAATGACTTGTGACTCGTCATTTCTTTAAGTATCTGATACTTAATTATGAAGTTAAGAACATACCGACCTCAACAGGATCATTGGTATCCATTCAATAATCCATTGATCGGGAACTGTATTAAAGATTCAGTCTAACCGTAAACCTGTCACACATATCCTCAACGTCTTAAGAATAGGTTCGGCTGCAACTGATCTTATGGATTTTATTCATTTATATTTGGACAAATGAATAAATACGTCTTTGCCACTGATAAGAAATCAAAAGTGCAACGGATATACCCAATATGTGACTATTACACAATTGCTTTAGGGCATATCTCTAACAGATCTAACCTAAGAAAAGCATTAGGAAGCATCGAAGGAGTTCGAGAGTACTCACATGGGGTTCGCCGTGCCCTGGTTTGGTCTTGGACGAGCTATCGAGCTCATGCCGACCCGATTATATTTGGGGATCCACTCGGCGTTTTACACCATGAAATCATGTGAAACAAAAACGAAAATATTCAGCAAGGGGCATTTATTGTAGATGGTGGTCGATCTAATTGGACGTCAAGACTAAAAAAGATGTAGAAATTTACAAATTAAAATACTCGAATGACATTTTTTTGCCAAATTCAACTCTATGCGTCGTGAAGAAACACATGCAATTGAACTTGAATTTTGACTATTTATAAGTTCAAAATGTAAAAGAAATTAAAATAAAAATATTGACTATTTTTCTATATTTTTACGACATCGAACGCTATTTTTCTTCATTTTTCATGTATTTTTCTATTTTTGGAAAATATTAAAAAATATTTAAAAATATGAAAAATTATTTTTTTTTTATCAAAAATGGTTCCTTTAGCTTGGTCAAGGCTACCAAAGATGATTTTTTTAATTTTTTTAACTTTTTATAGATTTTTTATGAATTTTTTAAAAATAAACTATGAAAGACTGATCAAAAATCAGGTGTCAACAGCTGCCCCTCTTTGAGAGGAATTTCGTCAGAGGTTTCTCTCAAAGACAAGGTGACACCTGTGTTCCGATCAACTCGACTGGGAAAAGAAAAGGAATCATGACATCCAATTTTCATGCCCATCAATGTGTGCTTTTCCTTAAAAAGAGATGTGCTCATTCAATTCCCTGATATGATGTAAGAAAGTTAAGGAGTAGATAGACTTCCCTGCCCCTTACCTGCCGAATGCTTGCGGCATTTGCTGTGTCTGATGGGTTCAAGTAGATTCCTAAGGACTTGTCATCGGAGTGTCCTGGGGATGTTAAGCTCTGACCTGTATGGTAGGTCAAACCATAATGGGATTCCTAACTGATAGGAACCTAAGGAAGACGCATCCCACATTTGGGAATTTGCCAAGGGTTTTGATCCGTGTGGTGGACTAAACTAGAAATGGCTTGCCTAATGTAAGGCTTATTAGGGAAAACGACTCCTCCCGCGTTCGGGATTCATCAAGGTTTTGATCCGTATGGTGGATCGGACCATTTGGTTGATCCTTCAGGCGGTCTCTACCAGTCCTTTGACCCTTCAGGCGGTTTCTACCATTCATTGACCCTTCATGCGGTTTCTACCATTGAGTTGACCCTTCAGGCGGTTTCTACCATTGGTTGACCCTTCAGGCGGTTTCTACCATACATTGACCCTTCAGGCGGTCTCTACCATTGTTTTGACCCTTTAGGCGGTTTCTACCATACATTGACCCTTCAGGCGGTTTCTACCATTGTGTTGACCCTTCAGGCGGTTTCTACCATTGATTGACCCTTCAGGCGGTTTCTACCATTGAGTTGACCCTTCAGGCGGTTTCTACCATTTATGAGATTCCAAATTGATATGAATCAAAGGATGACGTACCCGCTCTTCGGGGCTAGTCGGAGACTCGATCATTCTGTGGATCGGTCTTAGAAAAGATTTGCCTACTAAAAGGCTTCACCTAAGGATGACGCACCCAGTCTTTGGGGTGGCCAAAAGTCCTGTAGAAAGCTTAGACCTGAAAAAATTTTCCTCGCCAAGAAGATATTAGTAATCTTTGGGAAGACAATAATTGTCTAACTGACAAAATTCTACGACTTAAGTTTTAGTCATGAAATGTGCATTTTGATTGTTGGAGGTTATCCAAAACATTCCTGCCATATACAGATGTGATCATAAATTCCTTGCACGGAAACTCTAGATCAAACAATTTGAAAATTTCAAAAAGAGTTTGCTCAAAACATCCATTGGAGTATTTCTCACCCAAGAAGGCTCCTCACTGCTCTGTGATAATGATCTTTAATAGGGAAAGTGCTCAATTTCCTACCGACCTATGCCTGGGTTTCAGGATCATTCGCAACGCATACATTTCGACCGATCAGGAGGTCTTTCACGGGACCGTAGTGTTAGGCTTGGATATCGGTTTCCAAGGGGGACTCACTTTTGAGTCAAGGCCGTTGAACGAAATTTTTCACTATCTGCTCCGGGTTTACAAGTCAAGAACCCTGCAAAATGAGAAAGAAATAGTCTTGCTCGTACTTTTTTGAGCTAAGTTATACATTAACCCAAGTGTCTTAGTCAGATAAGACTACTTCAGGGTTGTAACATTGGAAGGATTGGGGACCGAAAAAGGCTTATTTTTTGCCTAGAAATTGTGAAGGGTTTGACATTGGTGATCATTGCAAATTTGCCACATGTCCTTCGAAGAACATCTCCATTTCTTGAAGTGTACACTCCTCTTTTAGAGCGCACAAGGATGTTTAAAAGCGTCTCTTGTTACATTAAGAGACCGTCTGTTTGTGTGTTTGCAATTTGAGCACGACAACATTTGGAGAGTAGTCATCTTGATCTAACTCCTTTGCAGGGTCTTTTCATCGTCTCTCTAGACTTTACTGGGGATATTTTGAATAGACATCAGCCTTGCTTTTTACCAGGCACTTTGCTTTTTCTTGATGTCTAGGGATTTTTCTTTTCCCCCTTTTTTTAATCCCGTGTTTTTCTTTTCTTTTGGAGCTAGGATTTTCGGCAATCATGCTAGATATGCAACTTAAACTTTGGCACGCTTCCATTCCTAGAGTGATGTTGCCTTTGCTTTGGAATATGCAATGATCACCAATAGGTTGATGAAATGAATTTGCTGGCTCAACTTGGTTGTGCAAAGGATAACAGTGTGTAGGATAGAGAAATGAATCATTCTCGTCATCCTATGACACTTGGATTATCATATAAACAACACACAAAGATTTATGTTAGTCCGAGCAAGAAAATTTCTAACCGTTTACTTTATGATACTGTTGGACTAACCTTCATTTGCCCCAATGTGGGGTGGTTCTTGACAGAGTTGAGAATGAAAATCGCCGTTCAATGGGGTTCTCAATGGGCATCTGTAGTGTTTGGAATGAAGAAATAAATGCCTCTGTCATCTCGATCCATGTAATCGTTGCGAATGACCCTTATATCCATAGGTTAAGGTTTCGCTATCATTTCCAATCTCCTCATCTCTCAAGTGTGTATGGGACGTGTTTGGATTAGGCTCGCTTCTCTTATGAGAAAATACCCTTTTGAACAGTTCAAACGACTCTTATTGGAAAAATTCATTTCATTTCATCAAGATTTATCCTTCAAAGGGATTTTATGATGCACCATACATGTGTAATTCATGTTCAGACAATCTCATGTTTTAAAACATGAATGTCAATGAAGTAAGAATTCTATGTCTTTTTAGATGTGAGAATCGAATTAATTTTGAAAGTTTTTAATCTCCAATGAATTGGGAAAAGGGATACTTACCTGCCCATCGAGGCTGGAGATCCTGGAGATATAAAAGGGATATGTCATTGTATATTCTAAAACTTTACAAAAATTGGAACGATACATCTTACCCTTGGTCATATGCTCCAACGAGTGTACAAGGGTTGTGAAAATCTGCACTTCACATAGTAACACAAGATTGTTGGGTGTTCTAAAGTTCTTTCGACTTCTTGGTTTTTGGAGAAAAATGAAACTTACATGTCTGCCTTGATGGCGAGCTCTTGCCAAGGATAAATATTAAGCATTATTTTGGGTTTCCAAATTCAAAACAAATTGGGACGATACTACTTTACTCTTGATTTGAATTCCTTCTGCATGCCAATGTGCGGATTGTAGAAGCCGGCCGTCAAGCTTGTGGCCATGATTTCTTCGTCTGGTTGGGCAACGAATCCACCTCGAGGATTTACGTCGGAGGAGATTCATTCATCTTTTTGGGCGTGTTTCATGCACTGTTTTGTTATTTGAATGCATGGCTTCTTGGGTACCTCATCTCTGTTCATCACCTGAGAGGAAAATGAGAGAACATTATCCCCGCATCTGATTGAAAATCATTTAGGAACGATACGTTCCTTTTACCAAATGGGTGGCTCCGCGGCCAAATGTGTTTTACATTGAAAGGATGGATTCCATTACGCTCTGCGGATGATAACTATCGCTTCGGGGACTTGCCCCACGGATCAAACGATGAATTTGATGTCTTCGGCTTCGACATGCTTTCCAGATGTAGGAATGGTTTGCCCCCATTTTCAGTGGAGATGGGTTTTGTCGAGTGGGCAAGATCAAAAACTCATCCTAGATTTGGCTTTAGTCGAAGGTTGAAATCCCGACCTTGGATAAGCGAATCATGATTCATCTCCTTCTGCTTCGGATTTGTCATTTGCGTGCTTCACATTTTACAATACCAACTTCGCCGCTTGATGAAAATGAATCGATGATTTTCGAATTGCCCCAAGTTCTATAGTCATCTGCGTCGAATCTCTTTGAACTTCATCGGGTGATAGACAAACTGATAAAATGATTTTTCAATCCTGAGATCGAACTCTTGACGTTTCGTACCACTTCCAGTTCACTGACTACCAGGACAAAGCACTATTGGCGTCCCTAACTGGTTCGTTTTTTGTTATAAAATTCTTGAAGCAGTTAGCGACCCCCATCGAGAATGAAACAAGCTCAATTTAGAGTTCATAACGACTAAAGGTCCCTTAGAACGATACAGAGCTAACCGTCTTTGAGCTCGCTCGGGCTTTTGCTCGCATTTTCCTATGTGAAGCCTTTAAATGTTTTTCTTCGTGGCGTTCAATTGATTCGCCTCGACTCTAATCTAACAAGGGATTGTTGTACTCAAGCATGATGATGCTCGCAGGTAGTACTGATCGCTGCCCCAGATTAACTCTAGGCATTAAGGAAGATTATCTTGCATGGAAGACTTTATGACAGAAAGATTAATGATACATCCATTCACATGTGCCTAGTTCCCTTGAGGATTCTCGGTGATCAGCCAGCTACACCATGAATCAGACATATAATCGTCATTTTGGATCATAACTTCATAAGTCCATCAGTTTTAAACTGATCGATCCAGATATGGAGCTCCTCATCAAGGAAATCTTTTGATTCTTCGAGCAACTGATATTCGGGTTGACCATCATCGCTTGGCGTTGAAGGATTCCTGTTTCTGTTGTGGGCGATCTGATTCTTCGAGCTAGAACCTTCGTCGTTGCTCGAGATTATAAGAGGATGATTGATCGGTTCACTATCAAAAGCACCTTCCATTTGGGAATGGGAGAAACAAAAATCCTCAAAGCATCCGCCCGCTTGATCTTCCGAAATCATATGCCCAAGCCGGGCAGATCTTTGAACACTAGGCGCAATATGTTGATCGGGGATAGGAAGAGCACTAGCGAAAAGTTGCTGCTCAAACCAAGGAGTTCGTACCTGCTGCACTTGTGGCATATACTCTTGAGGGGTGCTGAGATGATTCGGGGGAATATTCTGATTAGCGCCCAAGTAGTCGATGGTGCTGCTACCAGCTTGGTCGGTGCCTAGATTCGGCAGGGTATTTCTTACTTCAGGGGCATTGTAGTTATAGCCATGCCTAGTGTTTAGGCACAAGTTGAGTTCTTTCAGGTTCAGTGCTGTGTGGCGCTGTCTTAGCGCCCTTCTGTAGCTCTTGAGGTGACTCGCGACTCCATCTTTAGTGAGTCCTGGTATGTTCATGATCTCAAGTATGCGCGTTGGATATGCTGAGTTGATCCCTAGTTGCTGAACCGCACTAAGGAACTTGAGATGAAGCTCGGGGGACCAATTGACCCTCGTCTTCTTGCGACCCGGAACAGTGTTGACAACTTGGCTATTGCTCTCTGGCCTATTTCCAGTAGAATTTGATCGAGCCAGAAATTGTTGTGGAGGGAATTCACCAGCTTTGGATTGGTCGGTCGTGATAGTAAGCTCATCGTTAAGGAAACTCCAATCATGGTGACGCATATCACATCCTTTAGAAGGCATCGATATTGACTTCGTAGAATTGATTTGTTCATGCATATCTCCAACAAAATCCGATTGTATCGAAGATGGTTCGAGGGAGTGGGGTGGTGAATGAGCATTTTCAATCCTCATATAAGGCTTATCAAGGAACATTTCGCCGAGAGTGATAGGGCCACCGCAATTAAGGCAAGCGATAGTGCTGGGAGCTTTCTTATACCTCATGTTCTCCGCTCGAAGCTTTTCGTTTTCCTCCTTTAGAATCGCAAGTTCTTGACGTCTGTGTTGAGCCCTCAATTTGGCTCGCTTATTTTGAAACCAAAACTTGACCCTCAAAGGTTTCATCCCTAGCTTCTGGCCCAATTCATTTCTTTGTTTCATGTTCGGGAGAGGGCATTCACTAAAGAAAGCTTCAAGCTCTTGGATTTCATTCTGAGTGTGGCACTGGCGACGTTTCCTTTTTCGAGATTGACCATCGCTGCTGCTGTTGTCGTCGCTGCTGAGCTCCTGAACTTCGTTGCCGAAAGGGTTGGGTTCTGTGGTTCTGGTACCAGACGCCATCCTGGAATCTTCGAGATCTCTCAGTAGTTCATTTTCTGAGATTTTTGGATCAGTCGCCTCTAGCAACTGATGGTAACCCTCAAACATGTTGGATCGAGAAATGTTCGATCAATTTTTGCTCACTCAGGGTTCTCTACTCTTTCATGTATGCTCACTCTCTCTAAATTTTCTTTTGAGTGGTTCTGTATGCCCATGAAACGTTCTTTAAACATGGATGAAGATCATCAGGCAAGCGTTGCTCCCAAGATTTCGTATTTCCCGCTTTGTCGTCTTCTTTCTTCTTTTCAACGTGGAGGGACACCAAATCGATTTCCTTTTCTCGATATCCATGTCTGTCTCCCACTTATTTTCAAAAAGGTGGAACTACGCTCGCCTCCTGCTCAGTTTTTTTATATGATGGGACCGCCAAATCCTTTCGCAACTTTTTTCGATAGTTGCGCTTAACTCCCGCTCAATTTTAATATGGTGACACCGACATATCTTTTTACAACTTTTTTAGGTTTATCAAGCCTGAAATCGCGGACTGGGACAGATCTGATGGTTCACCGAAAGAGCCACCACTGCTTTACCCAATTAACTTGGCTCCACGAGCATTATTGCTATGCCTTTCTTCATTCTCGAGTTGCTATAAAAGGAGGAGTTAATGCAGAGAAGATTAACACTCTTACATAATTGCCTTTTCTTATTTTAATCACTCTACCACACTCATCTTCTTCTCCCTCACTCCAACGAAAATGACCTCCTCTCCTATTCGCGCTTTCTCGGCCGAAAATTTGGCCCAGTGGGAAAAACTCTATAACCTCCTCGGTCGAGGCTATGCTCATATAGCCGATCACCCAGAAACTGAAGATGAAATCCGCATTTTGCTCGTGGAAATAGACACCACCTCCATCGAGGGCACTAATTTAGAGAGGGAATATAGAATCTTCCCAACCCTCTTTATAAACTTTTTAGAGACTTACCGTGTCGCTCATCGAAAAGCTACTGTGGCTCACGTTTTGCGAGCTCGCTATGAGGATCGGTCCAACTGCTTGAGTTCGCCAAAAAAGCGAGTCTCGATGTTGCTTCGCGAGAGGGGAAATTTGGTGGAGCGCTTGGCCTTATCCCTGACCACCTATGAGCACGACCGTCGTAATGTCGTGTTGAAGTTTCAATGTGAGTGGCAGGAAGAAAGGCTTGACAGCATTACCGCGGATATAGCCCATGGGAGAGGACTAGTTCGGGACCTGGAAATAGCCGCCGAAGATCACGGGACCAAGGTTGCCGAGCTTAAAGGGGAATGTAAACGCCTTCTTCTTAAGCTTGCAGATCTCGAGTCTCGAGGTGGTGAGTATAAGCAAAGCATCAATAATATGGAGGGCCAACTTGGTTCCTTTGTGATGCTAATTAGGGCTCATTGCGGTTTTATGTTTCCACCCCGATGATTTGTATGATCTGCTTTTAAGGTCCCTCGATTGAGCGAAATGAATGAAAGCTCTAATGTGTGTGTCTCAACTTCTGTATGGCTGACTTTCTCGAACACCTGACCACTCTCAACCTAGGCAAGCTGCGCTTTGACATTGATGATTCGAGCGTGTACATCTTGATTTTTTAATCTTGCTTATGATCGGATAAAGGAACCTCCCACCACGATTATCCACAAAAAGACTTCTCTTCTCTACTTGTTTTTAACCTGTTTCAAATGAAAAGGCAGAATCAGAAGAAAGAATTTGAAAAATAAAGCATAAATCCTTTCAATTTTATGTTTACTTGTGATTAATAGGGATAAGAGCTTTTACAAGGGTTTTGACCTTGTGCAAAAGCTTTTATCAATATTCCTCAAAGGAAAGCATATCATTGAAAGGAATGTAATTCACGATAATCGCCTTTGATCAATTCCAAGAAAATCAATGGAATGTTCAAAAGTACACAATTACGATGTGTTTTAAATTCAATTGAAAATACGGTATCCAAATTAAAGCCGTTTGCTAAGAACGAGAGTAATTTGGATATCTATCTTTTCATTAAATTTGAAAAACACGAATACTCTTGATCAATTATTGTGGATTACCAATGATGCAAAATATGCATGAACCAATTCAAGTTTATAGTTCCTTCTGGCGAAATTGGGATTGTATTGCCCTATACGGCCAAAAGGTTGTATAAGACTTCCAATTTCAATTTCATCCAAAGGAATTATAAAATTGATTTTGGAGTATTCGAGTGATTAGAAGAAATGCCACTATCACATTCCAATGACAAGTCAATAGAAATACAACAAATTTCAACCTAAATGTATATAAACACAAATAGATCCCTAATACAATCAATCTAAGGGATCAGATAGAGAGGATCTCAGCAAAATAAATCCTATACAAGAAGGCTAGAAATGAAAATTAAAACAAAGGAATGTGATCTTAATACTTAGAGATGCCCCAGTTTCGATCTTTGAGACGTGACTTCAGGATCACCTATTCCAAATCGTCATCTTCATTAGATGATACCTCAATGATGTCCATAGCAGGCTCTTCTTGTCCACTTGGCGCTCGTAATGGGATGACACCATCTTCATCTTCCATCAAGAACATTGGGAGGAAAACACACCTATCTATCCTCAAAATGGCATTTAATCCAATCACCGGAATTATGCAATGAATATAAATGATTAAGAGCTGTAACAAGTTCGAGGGATAGAAAAGTCTTACCAACCAAACTTAAGAGAAAATCAAGCTTCTCTGTATTTTTAGCAGTGTTAGGTATACTAACCTTCCATAGACAAACGCATGAGACAAGTGAGGGAAAACTCCTAAAAATCAAAAGATAGGGCTTGGTACCTAAAGCCAAGGTTCTCACCTCGAATTCTGGGAAGAGCCGATTCCATTGCACAACTATCGTTGCATTGGGACTCAATCCATAGTTCGAAGTGAGCGGAATTGAAAAGTGGATTACCCCATGTTTTTCCTCACGGAGATTCCATTTTCAATTCCTTCTATTGTGTTCCTAAAGAGGGCGCCTGGGGTTTTAGGCGCAATTGTGTGTATTCATTGTGTCGTGCTAAAGCAAAAGACATGCATTTTATTTAACAATCACCGCTTCAATATAAACATCCACACAATCATACATCCAAAACTCCTGCCTGCATAAAACAAAGTTAACAAGCACTTCACCCCTTATTTCTCCCGTCTACAAAAACATCTAACACATTCGTTAGCATATACACCTCACTTTCGAGAGCATCTGCATAAAATTAGGTTAGAAGAATCAATCAACTTTTTAATCGGCTCAAGTCCACTAAATGGTTAAGAACCAGTCCCCAGTGGAGTCGCCAGTCTGTCGCGACCCTCTTGAGGTTGTCGGGCTCTCGAGGGCTAATGGGCCGTCCTGTCTGGTCGGACGCGGGCCTCTCCCAAGGCCCATTGCCCAAATCGCAACGGAGGTATGCGTGATCGACTTTTAGTGTGGTCTAGTGACATGTGCTAAGTGTGCATGCCATGGAGTCGCCACCAATCATTTTTTTAGGGTATGATTGGACCACCCAATCGAATAGTTGGGAGTTTCTATTCAATTCTGCGAGAACCAGAGAAATGGTTTCGGGGACTTAGTTACACCAACTGTCAGAGTTGACGCCCTTTCGGTACCTAAGTTGACTGAATTTTCTAGCCTGAGATTCATGCGGATGAGTAAGGTATGAACCATAAATCTAGAAATTCATGTAGATAAGAGTGATTATCCTAGCAATCACAATCAGTAATAAAATGCCCAACTCAAGGAATCTAGATATGCAAATAAATCACATGGCATTCCTAGTAAGGTCCTATTTATCAATCACAGCTCAAAAATGATTTAGCTGTCCTAGCCATTCTACACACGATCTAACCTAAGAAAAGCATTAGGAAGCATCGAAGGAGTTCGAGAGTACTCACATGGTGTTCGCCGTGCCCTGGTTTGGTCTTGGACGAGCTACGAGCTCATGCCGACCCGATTATATTTGGGGATCCACTCGGCGTTTTACACCATGAAATCATGTGAAACAAAAACGAAAATATTCAGCAAGGGGCATTTATTGTAGATGGTGGTCGATCTAATTGGACGTCAAGACTAAAAAAGATGTAGAAATTTACAAATTAAAATACTCGAATGACATTTTTTTGCCAAATTCAACTCTATGCGTCGTGAAGAAACACATGCAATTGAACTTGAATTTTGACTATTTATAAGTTCAAAATGTAAAAGAAATTAAAATAAAAATATTGACTATTTTTCTATATTTTTACGACATCGAACGCTATTTTTCTTCATTTTTCATGTATTTTTCTATTTTTGGAAAATATTAAAAAATATTTAAAAATATGAAAAATTATTTTTTTTTTATCAAAAATGGTTCCTTTAGCTTGGTCAAGGCTACCAAAGATGATTTTTTTAATTTTTTTAAACTTTTTATAGATTTTTTATGAATTTTTTAAAAATAAACTATGAAAGACTGATCAAAAATCAGGTGTCAACACCCACCTCAAGTACTACCTGCGCAAGATGGCGCACTACTCGGATTACATTCCGTTGTTAATGAACACATTCCAAGAGAGTTTGGCTGGCGCCGCTCTGGCTTGGTTTATTGAGCTAGACTTAGAGGATTATGACGGATGGGAGGACCTTGCAGAAGACTTCCTCAGGCAGTACAAATTTAACACGGCTACAGCCCCAACAAGAGAAGACCTCCTACGAACTTCAAAAACGAGGGGCGAATCGATCAGGACATATGCTCAGAGGTGGCGAGCCTTGGCTACCCAAGTAAAGCCTTCAATCCCAGAAGAGGAGCTGATCGACTTATTCCTAAAAGCACTCCCCTACGAGTACTTTGACAGACTGAACACTTCTGGATGTTAGACATTCGCACACCTGATTAAGGTTGCTGAGAGGCTGGAATGGGCCTTGAAAGAAAGAAGGCCTCAGGAAGCTCCTACTAGGAAGCAGTATCCTCTGAGGAAGGAAAGAGAAGCCGGACTGGACATAGCATTTATACCAGATCCCCACAAGTTAAAGTCATTTGGCAATTCTAATCAGGCCAAAGGCGGATCATCCTGGTCAGCGCCAAAAGTACAAGAGCCTAGAAGAAAGCAACCCCAGAGGCAATTCTCTCAGCTCCCGAGACCTTTATCCAAGCTACTCCCGATGCTACTGGAGCAACACTTGGTGGCAAAAGAACCATCTAGGGCAAACCCCGCAAGATATCCTGGCTTTGATGAGAGCCAGACCTGTGCCTACCATATGGGTGAAAGATGGCATAATGTGGATAACTGCTATGTCCTGAAGCTGAAAGTGCAAGCCCTAATTGATAGTCAGATTTTGAAATTTGACAATGCAGCCCCAAATGTGCAAGAAAATCCGTTGCCAGATCACCAAACAGTAGGGGCAATATTCACTGAAGAAGAAGATGACTACCTTAAACTGAAGATAGATGTGCCTAAGCTGGACACCCTGCTAACAATCGCTTCATCATACCCAAAAGAAGGGGAGATATCAACCGACCAAAAGAAGTTGTGTATCGACAAGATGAAGAGCTTGGGGATAGTGTCCGATATTACTGATGAAGAATTTGAAGGGATCGAAGCATCTCTATCTTTGAAAAGAAACCACTTCTTGATCACAGCTGGGCAGAGTAACACCTGTGGTACCTCACATGAGAACTTGGTAAGCAGCCTGGGGCCAGCTACTCAGTCAGAGGAAGAATTTGAAGAAGACGAAATAGAAGCCAGAAGGAGAAGTCTAGTAGACCTCAAGTTTATGGTTGACGCACTTGAGAAGAGCGAAATTATAGACAACCTGGGTCAAGATTCCGGAGGATACAATTTCAAGGTGAAATATTCGGCCCCTCCCAGCTTTTATCAAAAGATTGAAGACATCATACCGGACGGATGGGGAGGTATGGATGATCTCTCTCAACCAGAAACCTCAAAAGGTATGGAAGAACTCGACAACGCCATATTGATGATCGAAGTAGCCACGGCCGTGGTGATCAGATTGCATGAGCTGGATAGCCTGAGCAAGGTGGAAGATTGCCCAGTGAGGCCTGTCGTAATTCAATTGCCTCAAGAGGAAGAAAGCAACACGTCAGGGCCAGAGATACCTCATCAGACAACTGTAACGATAAAAGTCCCCCCAGTAGAAGAGTATGATCCCAAAGCTGTTCATTGGGACTATGGGACCACACAAGTAGATGCAATAATGAGGTCTGGAAGATTTTATGCCCCCAGAGAGGGAGAATCCGAAAAAAAAGATGTCTCAAAGGAAGATGCCGAAAGGCTCGTATCGATCATCAAAACCAGTGAGTTTGAAGTGATAGAGCAGCTGAGGAAGATGCCCGCTCAGATATCCCTGCTAGACCTATTCATCAATTCAGAGAAGCACAAGAACGCACTATTGAAGGTACTCAATGAAGTACATGTCCCTGAAACAATCAATGAGGTACAACTAGGGGACTTTGTAGGAGCAATTCTCTTAAAAGATCAGTTGAGCTTCTCTGACGAGGACTTCCCTATGGAAGGAAGAGGGCACAACAAAGCCTTATACATCTCTGCCCAATGTAACGGCAAAAGAGTGGCACACGTATTGATCGATAATGGATCAGCCTTTAACATCTGTCCTTTGGCTACCATAAGGAGGCTGGGAATCAAGGAAGAGATGATCAAGACATCCAAGACAGCTGTGAGAGCATTCGACGGCATGAGGAAGACTGTAGAAGGAGAGATCGAGCTTGACGTATTCATCGGCCCGACAAAGTTCTCTATAAACTTTCAAGTAATGGATCTGCCCAGTGCATTTGGATTCTTGCTAGGAAGACCTTGGATCCATACAGCAGGAGCTGTCCCTTCGAGCCTGCACCAAAAAGTACGTTTCGTTGTAGATGGGAAGGTGATTACCGTACATGGGGAAGTCGACCTCCAGGCATACCAGAACAGTGCCATTCCCTATATTGAGCCTGAAGAGAAAACTGAAGCGAGCTATCACTCCTTAGAGTTGGTAGCAACAGTTCATACCCCAGTAGGGTCGAAGTTGAAAACTCCCTACATCTCAGAAGCCAGTCTTCTACCAGCTAAGATGCTGCTGGCATACGGGTTCAATCCTGAAAAAGGCCTAGGCAAACATAATCAGGGTATAAATGCCCCGCTACAGTTGAAGGCTAATCCACATAAAATGGGCTTGGGGTACCAGAAGTATCCCATGAATGATTCTGTCCCGAAAACAACAGGCCGAGGCCGAAGCAAAAGCCTGGGACGCCGTGGAGGCGAAAACAGCCCGAATAGCTCATTCATCGGTTCTCCAACCTGGAAGGGAAGGTCTCGAATGTTCAAGAATCCCTTAAATACCTACTTCGACCAGAACTCCAAATGGCTATCTGAAGAGGATATCGCTTCACCGATGGAACCAGATCTCACAAATCCTTTTCTTGAAGATGACTCTGTGAATGTCATCATGGAGTGGTTGGACAGTGAAGCCACTTCTTCTGAGTAAATAGACTCTTCCTTCATCTTTAAATACTGCGTTTAGAACTTTATGCATTTCATTGTATTTTCTTTCCTTATTGTACGCATAGGAAAATGCCTTTGGATCTCCGGCCGTTGGTCCAAATAGCACATCTTGTAACGCGGCCCATTTCGCATTCAATAAAACCACGCATGTTTTGTTAAGGACATATGGAACCACGAATCAGCCCGATGATGATAATGGTCTTCCATATAGAAGCTTGAGGCCTGATTTGCCATATGATTCCTAATCTTCAAAAGATTTTCAAGGGGCCGGGATATCCAATGACATGAGGATTAGTCCCATCTGTACCTACATCTATTTCGAAAAACTTTTTCAAAAAGACTTTACATAAGCATGCATGCCATTTTTACTGAGCACAAACTAACCATACTCATGACATTTCAGGCATATCATCTCAAACATGCATACCAGGTTGTTACAAAATTCGGATCCCTCCATTAACCACTCCTATAACATTGAGGAAGATGAAGACGAGGATTACGCGTCTATCCGTAGGGATTGGAACACCTTTGAAGAATCAAAGCCTCCTACCTCAGAAGAACCAATTGTCATTAATTTGGGAGACACCATGAACGTCAAAGAGGTCAAGATCGGCGGACACCTATCCCGTGATGAAAGGCTCGAGTTCACCAAGCTACTAAAAGAATATCAAGACATCTTCGCATGGTCTTACGCGGATATGCCAGGCCTTGATCCTAAGATTGTGGAACATGCATTGCCCACGGATCCTGGCATCAAACCTGTCAAACAAGGCAGTAGGCGGATGAAAGCCGAGTTAGAAGACAAGATTAAGGAAGAAGTCATGAAACTCCTTAGGGTAGGCTTCATTGAAGCTATCCCATATTCAGACTGGGTTGCAAATATAGTCCCCGTCATGAAGAAAGACGGAAAAGTTCGGATCTGCGTAGATTACCGAGATCTGAATAGAGCAAGCCCAAAAGATGATTTTCCACTCCCCCACATTGATGTATTAGTGGATAGTACGGCGGGTTATGAATTATTCTCATTCATGGATGGATTCTCGGGATACAACCAAATCTCCATGAAACAAGAAGACAAACCCAAGACTGCATTTACCACACCATGGGGGAATTTTTGCTACAAAGTCATGCCCTTTGGATTGAAAAACGCCGGGGCTACCTACCAGAAGGCTATGGTCACGTTATTCCATGATATGATCCACAAAGAGATTGAAGTATATGTTGATGACATGATCGCTAAATCCAAGAAAGGACAAGATCACATACAGGTATTAAGAAAATTATTTGAGCGCCTGCGCAAATACAAGTTAAAGCTGAACCCTAACAAATGCGTGTTTGGGGCAAGATCCGGGAAACTCCTTGGATTCATAGTCAGCAACAGGGGCATTGAGATTGATCCCTTAAAAATCCAAGCCATCCACGATTTATCAACTCCATCCACAGTAAAAGAAGTGAGAAGCCTTCTAGGGAGATTGAACTATATTGCCAGGTTCATCAATCAGCTGTCTGATGTGGCTAAGCCAATCTTCAAATTGCTTAAGAAAGGCGCGAAAATAACGTGGGACGCCGAGTGCAGCAAGGCACTCCAAATGATCAAAAACTATTTGATCACACCACCGGTGCTTGTGCCACCAATTCCCGGTCACCCATTGACCTTATACCTGACCATACGACAAGAGTCCTTGGGAGCCTTACTTGCCCAGACAAGCCCGATAGATGGAAAAGAGAGGGCCATTTATTACCTGAGTAAGAAATTCACGCCATCTGAAGCAAAATATATACCAGTTGAAAGGGCCTGCGTAGCAGCAGTATGGGTACTACGAAGACTAAGGCAGTATACCCTACATCATCACATTCAGCTCATAACAGAGAACGACCCCGTCAAATACCTCCTGGAGAAACCCGCTTTAATTGGGAAACTGGCAAAATGGCAAGTAATGTTGTCTGAATTTGACATTAAATGTTCTCCGCAGAAGTCGGTAAAAGGAAGAGCTATAGCGGACATGCTGGCAGAAAACTCATCGAGCACTGAATCCCCTGAAGTAACAAACACAGAAGGCCGAATTCTGAACTTAGCAGAGGATAAGTGGATTATGTATTTCGATGGTGCTGTTAACCTATCAGGGGCAGGCACTGGGGCAGTACTGATATCCCCAGATGGTCAACATTACCCTGTCGCGGCAAAGATAACTTTCCCTTGTACCAACAATATTTCAGAATATGAGGCGTGCATTCTGGGTCTACGACTGGCCCTTTCTATGGAGATACCTAGGTTACAAGTCTTTGGAGATTCCATGCTCATTATTCTACAGACACAAGGGGAGTGGAAGACGAAAGATGCAAAACTCATCCCCTACCATGAATACCTTGAAGAATTGATATTCAAGTTTGAAGAAGTGTCATTCGAGTACCTATCAAGGTCTCACAACCAATTCGCAGATGCATTAGCCACCCTAGCCTCGATGTTACAAACGATTGAAGGGTTGGATATAGAACCTCTGAGGATCGGCATTGTTGAAAAGCCAGCTTATTGCATGCTAATCGAAGAGGAATGTGATGGAGAGCCATGGTACTATGACATCAAGAATTACCTCTTGAAAAGGGAATTCCCTGAAGGATGCCAGTCAGGAGACCGAAAATACATAACCAAGATGGCCAGCAAGTTCTTCCTCAATGGACAAATTCTATACAAGAGATCGTTCGATTCCACTCTACTGAGATGCGTAGATGCCAAAGAAGCAAATATTCTCATGAAAGAGATTCATGAAGGTGCGTGTGGGCCTCACATGAACGGCCACCTCCTTGCCCGGAAGATCATGCGGCTAGGTTATTATTGGATGACCATCGAATCAGACTGCTGTCAGCACGTCCGGTCATGCCACCAATGCCAAATATACGGGGATAAGATTAACGCATCCCCGAACGAACTACACCAAATGTCTGAAGTTTGGCCTTTCTCTATGTGGGGGATAGACATGATAGGGCCTATAAATCCTGTGGCTTCGAATGGTCATCGCTTCATCTTGGTAGCGATTGATTACTTCACCAAATGGGTAGAAGCCAGCTCTTACAAGAATGTCACTGCGAGAAATGTGGCAAGATTTGTCAAAAGAGATATCATATCCCGGTATGGTACTCCTCAAGCGATCATCACAGATAATGGGTCCAACCTAAACAACAAGATTGTCGATGGTCTGCTGGATCACTTTAGCATTCGACATCTGAATTCATCTCCTTTCCGCCCACAGATGAATGGAGCAGTGGAAGCAGCCAATAAAAACATCAAGAGGATTTTGGCTAAAACAGCAGAAAACTACAGGGATTGGCACGAAAGGCTGCCCTTCGCCTTGATGGCTTACCGAACGTCGATCAGGACTTCTACAGGGGCAACTCCCTATAGTTTAGTATATGGGACAGAAGCAGTTCTACCAGTAGAAGTTAAGATTCCCTCTTTGAGAATCTTATCCGAAAATAAACTCTCTGAGTCAGAGTATTTCAAGCACAGATATGAACAGCTGAACTTAATAGATGAGAAACGTCTTAAAGCCATTTGCCATGGACAAACTTACCAGAAGAGGGTAGCCAGGGCGTTCAACCGAAAGGTCAAGACCAGAAAATTCGAAATAAATGACTTGGTAATTAGGAAAGTTTTGCCAAGTACTACCCATCCAGGGGGAAAATTCACTCCAAATTACGAAGGCCCCTACATTGTTAAGAAGATCCTCACGGGAGGAGCATTAATTCTTGTAAACTCCGAGGGAGAAGAATTGGGGCACCCTGTGAATTCAGATGCTGTGAAGAAATATTACCCTTGAAATAAAATCAGATTCCGGTCATATGCCCTGCCTCGAATTGAGCCTACTCTCCATGATAGTCTTTGCATAAGCATGTCATGCATCTATGCATACATTAGCATGTGTTCAATATTGCAGGATCCAAGGAAGCAGGGTCGCGATAAGTTGGAACGCATGATCAAGGAGACCTAACGCCATGGTGGTCAGGTGCACGTCTTCTTCTCCAAAGACTGAGAATTTTAAGAAATTTTAGAACAACTTAACTATCATGTGTTTTTAAGAAAAATGCAGATTTTCGCGAATCTATCCACTTCCATTGGAATGCATGATCAAGGGTAAGGTGTATCGTTCTAATTTTCTGAAATTCGAGAGCATACACTGACACATTCCTTTTATGTTTTTCAGGAATCCCTAGCCGCGCTGGGCAGGTAAGTATTCCTTCCCTAATCTTTTAGGTTTACAAGACTGTCGGAATCCTTATTGATAGAATTTGAAGGCTTCTTGGAATCTAGCATGTATTCAAACCTCATGTCTAGAAAGACGCAAAATTCTCATGGTCATGTCATTGGCATTCATGTTTAAACTTGGAGGTTATCCGAACATGATTGAAATATGCATTGTGCATCATAAATCCCCTTGGAGGGTAAGTTTTGGAGAAAGCAAAATGAACTCTTCCAAACAAAAGTTGTTTAAATCATTCAAAAGGATGTTTCCTCAGACAAGAGGCAAGCCTGGTCCAAACACGTCCCATACACACTTAAGAGATAAGTGGAATGATAAAGATAGCGAGACCTTAACCTACGGACGTAAAGGGTTATTCGCAATGATTACATGGATTGAGATGACGGAGGCATTCGTTTCTCTATCATAAACACTACAGGTGACCATTGATAACCATTTGAACGACGATTTCATTCTATACCCCTGTCAAGAACCACCCCACAGTGGGGCAAACTGGAGGTACGTCCAGAGGTATCAGGAAGTAAATGGTTAGAAGTTCTCTTGCTCAGACTTGCATCAATCTTCGTGTGTTGCTTGTCATCTTAACTTCTATGGTAATTCAGGTGCTTTAGGATGACGAAAAGCATTCGTTTCTCTATCCTATACACTTTTACCCTTCGCACTGCCCAATTGAGCCTATACGTTCATTTCACAAACCCGTTGGTGATCATTGCATATTCCAAGGTGGAAACGACGTCACTTCAAGAGCGGAAGAGTTCAAAAACACAGGATTTGTGAAAAATTCCTAGATTAATGTTCGAGTGCTGAGATTCAAGCTATACATCTAGCACATTCATTTGAAAATTCTGATCCCCAAAAGAAAAGAAAAGATGGGGTCTCAAAAAAGAGAGAAGAGAAAAATTTGATCTTGGGCATCAAGAAAAAGCAAAGTGCCTGGTAAAAGCAAGGCCAATGCCCATCCAAATACTTGTACACTTGTGAATTATGTGTTTAATCTTGTAAATGCCAAAAGGGGGCATGATACCTTTGTATAGGTCACTAGTAAGAAAAATTCCAAGGGAGCTAGACTGCGAAAGATGCTCCCAAATCATGTCACACTCAGATGACGAAAGTGTAGACAAGATGTTAACGCCGTCTTGACATGAGAGAGACGTTCTCTAAAGACAAATATGCACTTCAAAGACCAAAGACGCTCTTTGGACGAGAAGGGACAAGATCGGCGGCAAACCTGCAGTGATCACCAATGTTAGACCCTCCACGTATTCTGAGCCAAAAACAAGCCTTTTTGGTCCCCAAACCTACCTACGTTACAACCCTGAAGAGCCTTTTCAGATTAAGGCACATGGATTGACATAGGGTTTAATGTCTAAGCTTAGCTCGAAGAAGTTCGAGCAAGATTATTTCTCTCTCATTTTTGCAGGTTTCTTGACTTGTAAACCCGGAGCAGACATTGAAGACTCCTCTTCAAAAGCCTTGACTTGCACGCAAGTCCCCCTTTGAAAACCGTTGACCGAGCCCAACATTACGGTCCCTTGGAAGTCCTCCTGATCGATCGAGGTGTATTCACTGCGAATGATCCTGAACCCTGGGCGCAGGTTTGATAGGAAGTTCGAGTGCATTCTTGGTAAAAGACCATTACCTCAAAACGGTGAGAAGTCCTCTTTGATGAGAATACTCCGTTGGACATTTTAACCAAACTCTTTTGGTAATTTCAGATTGTTTGGTTCAAACCTTCCCCGCAAGGAACTTTTGATCACTCCCGTATATTGCAAGGTGTTTTGGATAACCTCCAACCTCGTAATGCATTCATTGAAATTTTTTCATGACTATGTTATAAGTCATAAAGTGCTGTCAGTCTGACATCAGATATCATTTAAAGACCATTAATGTGTCTTTAATAAAAATTTTAGATTGGAGCTTCAGCAAGATTCTTGATGACTTCAGCTCCTAAAATAGCTTGTATCACTCTTGGTGAGAAACGTTTAACATGTCTAAACTTATGCAGAATTCTTGGCAATCCCAGATCTCAGAAGAGCACAACTTCTCTTGGAATCACGGTAACCCCAGATTCTAGAAGGATGCCTTGCTCTATGAAGAAGAGCTTTCAAGTTTACTTTCCTACAGGATCCCTGCTAATTCCATATCTCAGGAAAACACATTCTTATGAACAATTTTGTAGGTTTGATCTTTCTGCAGGATACTTGGAGCTCCCAGATCCCAGAATGTCACCTCACATATCAAAAGGACAATCTCCGAAATCATCCCTCTGTGAGATTTCAAATTTGCAGGTCTAAGTTTTCTGCAGGATACTTGGAATCCCCAAATCCCAGAATAACGCCTCGCATGTCGAAAGGACAATTTTCGGAATCAGCTTTCTGTGAGGTTCTGGGTAACCCCTAAACCCAGAATAGCCCATTTGATAAAGCCTGAAGGTTAGGCACACCTCACTTGTATAAATCCTAGTTAATTCCTTAGAATATAGGATCAAAATGTCCGATAATCCCTAAAAGACTGGGAGAGTCATCCATAGGTTCTTAACAGAGAAGAATCCTATTTCTCGGCCTGATCCCCCTGAAGGATCAAAACTTCTGACAATCCCTGAGAGACTGGGTGCGTCATCCATAGGTTCCTAGCAGGAAGGAGTCCTATTCATGGTCTGATCCACCATACGGATCAAAACTTCTGACAGTCCCTAAGAGACTGGGTGCGTCATCCATAGGTTCCTAGCAGGAAGGAGTCCTATTCATGGTCTGATCCACCATACGGATCAAAACTTCTGACAATCCCTAAGAGACTGGGTGCGTCATCCATAGGTTCCTAGCAGGAAGGAGTCCTATTCATGGTCTGATCCACCATACGGATCAAAACTTCTGACAATCCCTAAGAGACTGGGTGCGTCATCCATAGGTTCCTAGCAGGAAGGAGTCCTATTCATGGTCTGATCCACCATACGGATCAAAACTTCTGACAATCCCTAAGAGACTGGGTGCGTCATCCATAGGTTCCTAGCAGGAAGGAGTCCTATTCATGGTCTGATCCACCATACGGATCAAAACTTCTGACAATCCCTAAGAGACTGGGTGCGTCATCCATAGGTTCCTAGCAGGAAGGAGTCCTATTCATGGTCTGATCCACCATACGGATCAAAACTTCTGACAATCCCTAAGAGACTGGGTACATCATTCACAGGTTCCTGTTAAGTATAGGAATCCCATTTTGGTACGGCCTACCATACAGGCTAGAGTTTAATCGCCCTAGGATACTTAAAAGACGAGTCCCTAGGTATCCACTTGATCCCGCTGTACACCGCGCATGCCGTACGAGCATCAGGCAGGTAATCAACAGGTAAGTAACAGGTGGGTCTCTCTACTTTCTCTCTCACTTCAGCTAAAGAATGCAGAACAGAACGTTCACCAGCGGGACAAGAAAGATTGAGTGTGAAGATTCGTTTTTCTTTTCCACAGTTGAGTCGGTCTAGACTCAGGCGTCACCTGTCTTTGAGAGAAACCTCTCACGAGATTCCTCTCAAAGAGGGGCAGCTGTTGACACCTGATTTTTGACCCAGCCTTTTTCATTTTTATTTTTTGAAAAATCATAAAAAATTCATAAAAAGTCAAAAAATTACAAAATCAACTTTGGTGGCCTTGGCCAAGCCCAAGGAACCATTCTTGACCAAAAAATAATTTTTCATATTTTTCATATTTTTTAGTATTTTTGGAAAATAGAAAAACACTTAAAAAATCAAGAAAAATAGTATTTGAGGTCACAAAAATATGGAAAAATATCCAATATTTTTCCTTTTAATCCCTTGTATTTTCGACCTCACAAAAAAATCAAAATCAGATTCAATTTTAGGTGTTCCTTTGTAACCCGTACTATTGAATTTGAAGAAAAAATAATAATTGAGTCTTTTAATTTGCAATTTTGGCATTTTATTGGATCTTGACATTCAATCTAATTGTCCCCCATTTCAATTTGACCTAATTGCTCGGACAAGCTGTTCAATTGCAAACATAATTGCATTTTAGTCCTTGAAATTGAGCATAATCGAAATTACTTTCAATTCAAGGACTATAATTACAAATTGAACATGCTACCCAATGGATTACACCATTTTAAATCGATTGGCATAGGTGGTTTAACCCAATTTGATCATTTGCACCCTCAATTACACAATCCCCAATTTCCAATCAAATGAGAATTTGGGGATTTTGTAGAAATTGATGAAAACTTTTGGGCAAAACCACATTTCTAGATAGAATTCATGCCCTAGAGTCGATTTTGAGGTTCAATTGCAAAATTTCCCCATTAATTTGGGTTTAATTTTGAAAATGGTGAATTGAAACCGGTTCTGACCGGTCAGACCGCCGGTCGGACCGGTCGAACCGGTCCGCTACAGTGTCGTCACCTACCTCAAGCACCTGCGCGAATGAACAGTAAATGGACGAACTTTAACGGGGAAATTGACGGGCCAATCGACCTCAATTGAAGACACAATGGTGGGCGTTTAGTTCCTTAGATCACTTACCGTCGATTGGAGCTAGAACGACGATCAATGGCCGCCGGAACAAGGAGCAATCGGCCAGTCAAACCTTCGGACCTGCAAAAGTCAACAAGGGTGAAAACAGCTCAAATCCTTGCCAAATTCGTGCGAAATGAAGCTCACCGCGGAACCAAAAGGGACTGAGCGAAATGCCCATCTTCCCCGACTTCGTTTTGACCCAATCGCACGTGGCTACACGTGCTATTCAAGTCAGTTGGCCTTCCCCGATTCGGCGCCAAAATTCTAAAAGCTATAAAAGCCTGCGTTCGTTTTCTGTTGAAGGGGATTACAGATTCAGTTGTGAAAGTTGAAACTGAATCAAGAGAGAAAGAAAAAACGCGAAGCAGAGCTCGTTCTCCGACCCCCGTCGTCGAGAATTTGAGCTCGAATTGCAGGGCGCTGGTTGGGTCTTCCCAGGCCAAACCAAAGCCACACGAGGCCACCAGAAGGTCGCCCAAAGTCCCCGGAATCGATCGCCGCCGGCCGCGCACAAGGAATCCGCGAGAACAGGTGAGTTGTAGTCTAGAGTGTTTCTTCAAGCTTCCATGGCGATTCGCGCATTTCTTAATCATTCATACAATTAATGTGTGCGTTTCATTCCCTGAACATCACTGACCATCATCGCGCATCTTGTTTGCGTCGGTTTTGTCTTAACATGCCCAATCGAGTCTTCAAATCCAACCTCCATTGTCGAGCTACTGTTCATATTTCCCCAGCCGAATCTGGGCCGAGCGAGCTCAATCGGAGCTCGAGGTAAGTCTTATGAACCTCCATTGGTGTTATTCTGTGACTGAATTTCTTTGATTTCGAGTGAATCGTATGATTGAGCTTCCATGGCCGTACTCGGCACCTTGCTCGATGCTTGCAATTTTGTGAACGATGCGCTATAATTCTCAGATATGTTAAACTAGAGATGATTACGAGTCGATCGCCGTTGGTCTCGAGTGATTCCATTAAGATTTCACCGCACGATCATCGCCGGAGAACTACAGCCGTCCATTCTGCCGGAGTCGCGAGGTTGAAGACGAAGCTGACGTGGCGCGGTCAATAGGTCAAAGGTCTAGGTGGCAACACGTGATTGGTCCACGTGGAGGTCGAGTCAGCATGGCCGTTGAGTCTGTTATTCAAATAAAAAGAATCCAACGGCCGAGAATAATCGAGTCTAATAAATGGTGACCGCCCGATTAGAAATTAGGATTATTCGAAAAAAGTTTTAAAATTGGAAAATTAAAACGAGCCGAAACGGTGTCGTGTAGGTTAGTGGCCGTGCGGCGTCGTTTAGGTAAGTGTGAATCAACGGTCTAGATCGAATCTTAGAATCTAATCGTGGCCGTAGGTTTAAGTAATCTGATCAGACGGCCCTGATCGAGTCTTCGCCTAATCTGAACCGTAGATTCCAGTCAGGTTATCCAGTGGACGTGGAATAGCCACGCGGCGCAATGAAGGCCGTTAGATCAAGTCCGATAATTCAAAGGAGGGGACGGCGTCGTTTTGGAGCTAGGGCACGCGCGGGTCCGGGTCTGGGCCGGGTTCCGACCCGAGTGGGTCGGGTCTACCCGGTCCGAATCATTTTTTTTAAAAATAATAAAAAAAAATCAGAAAATGATTTTAAAAAATAAAAAAAATCGGAAAAATTTCAGAAAATCCAAAAAAATGCTAGAAAATGCCAGAAAATTCCAAAAAAAATTGTGGAAAAATTGTGGAAAAATCCTAGACACTCCAGAAACCCCCAAAAATCGAGGGTTGACCACAGGCAACTGGTCAACCCTATTTTTGGGTTTTCTTATCCAATTTCTCAAGATATGACGACATTACCCTTTAGGGGTAGGTCGCCTCTGCTGTGCATGATAGAAAAGGCCGATAATGTCAAGGTGAGAATTAGGGTCGATTAGACGACCAATTCTTAGGTTTGGGTTTTCGAGTCCCGCCTCTTTTCTCAAAATGACGATTTTGCCCTTTAAAGGGAAAATCGTCTTTCTTATCTCAATCGAGTTCTGAAAATTGCTTGAAGTTAGGGTTTGGGTCAGGTGGACGATCGACCCTAATATTTGAGACTTTTAGTTCTCATCTTTGTCCAAAATGACGACTTTACCCCTCCAAGGGTAAAATCACTTTTAAATTCCAGAAAAATCCTGGAAATTCCAGAAAAATAGGAAATGGATTGGATTGATGGCCAATCCTATTTCCCCTGTCTTCTGACTTCCCAATTCGTCTAAAATGACAGATTTACCCTTTTGAGGGTAAATTTTCTCCGAATTATTCAAAATTACGATTCTGCCCCTCATGGGCGAATCATGTCCAAATTACTCCTAAACCTTGATTGATACTTCTCTAGGCTAATAGGGCCTCATTAGGGATGCCATGTTGATTTCATGTGTTTTATCCGCATGTATTGGATCCTTGATTTGCGCACTTATTTTTAATGATTGTGAGTGATAGGGTAGATATTCCCATCTGCATGAACTCCTAGATTTAAGATCTGTACCCCACTCGTTTGTATGAAATCCTAAGATCAGATAAACCATTCAGCTTAGGTACCGAAAGGGCGTCAACTCTGACAGTTGACGTAACTAAGTCCCCGAACCCACTTCTCTGGTTTCCGCAGGATCGAATAGACCACTCCCAACTATTCGATAGGGTTTCCGATCGTACCCTCCACGAAACGATTGGTGGCGACTCCTTGGCATGTACACTTTTTCACATGTCACTAGACCGCACTGAAGGTCGACCACGTACATCCAGCAGTTGCGACTTGGGAAATGGGCCTTGGGAGAGGCCCGCGTCCGATCCAGCCAGCGATCGGGCGGCCCATTAACCCTCCGCGCTCGCGAGAGGGTCGCGACAACAGGCAAGGCAAAAAAGAAGAAGGGTAGAAGGAGGCACCGGTGACTTTCCATCTCACTGTAATTATGTTTTTTGGTATCTGGAATATTAGGGGCTTGGCTAGCCCCCTTAAACAAGCTGAAATAAGGAATTTTACTAGAACCAACTCACTTTCTTGTATTGGAATTCTGGAGACAAAAATCAAATCGTCTTCGTTTCCAAGTATCTCCAATAGTCTTTTGCCTGATTGGAAATGGCTGGCCAACTATGAGCACTCTCCTCGGGGTAGAATCTGGATCGGGTGGAACCCTCAAGCTGTCGATCTTTCTTTGCTATCAAGTTCGGCCCAGGTTATGCATATTAGCCTTCGATCGCCTGTTATGAATAGAACTCTCATTCTGTCTGTGGTTTATGGGGAGCACTCTTTTGGCACTAGAAGAATACTCTGGAATGAACTCCTTCGCTTTAGCAGCTGTGAAGAGCCATGGGTAGTGGGTGGAGATTTTAATGCTATTAGAGACCATTCTGACAGGTTTGGGAGCTCTACCCCATGGATCCCAGCCTTTGATGAATTCGGTACCTGTCTAGATCAAGCTGGCCTAGACGATCTTCGCTATGTGGGCTACAGGTTCACTTGGTCCACCTCTTCTGGAGCGACAAGAAAACAACGAAAGATTGATCGTGTCCTAGTGAACGATCTTTGGAGACAACTATTCTCGTTTTCTGAAGCATCCTTCTTGGCGCCCGGAATTTCTGATCACACACCAATGGTGGTTAAGATAATGCCCCCATCGATCTCAAAGAAACCATTCAAGTTCTTCAAGTGCTGGATCACTCACCCCTCCTACAAGGACATTGTATCCCAGGTGTGGGCCACTCAATTCATCGGTACCCCTATGTTTATTGTTTATAAGAGACTCAAGCTCTTAAAGTACAGACTCAAGCAGTTGAATAAAAGCTCCTTCTCAGACATCTCTCAACGTACGGAACAAGCAAGGTTGGCTCTTACCGCGATCCAAGATGCCTTAGCTCTTAACCCGATGAACCAGAATCTGGTGGACCGAGAGGCTGTTCTTCTGAAGGACTTCTCCACATTGCGTCTCCAAGAGGAATCGTTCTATCGGCAGAAATCTAGAGTTAAATGGCTGAAAGAAGGGGACTCAAACACGAGCTACTTTCACCACTTTGCCAACAAAAGGAGACTCCACAATCGCATACTCTCGGTCTCAAATTCTGCTGGGGAAGTTGTAACCGAACCTACTCAGGTTCGGGCCCACATTGTTGAACACTTCACAGCCCTCTTGAATGGTGATTCATTGAACTCTGTCCCTGACATCTCTCTGATCCGGGAATACATTACAAAGACATTGGATGAGGAGCAAGTCCTTCTTCTTGCCCAACCAGTTACAAATGAGGAAATCAAGAGCACTCTCTTCTCCCTCGCCAAGAGTAAGGCCCCTGGACCTGATGGCTTTATTGTGGAATTCTTTATCACCTCCTGGGATGTCGTTGGATACTCGGTCACAGACGCTATTAAGGAGTTTTTTACAAATGGTAGACTCCTCAAGGAAACCAACACCACAATCCTAACGTTGGTTCCTAAGTTTCCAAATGCTATGGCCATGAATGACTTTCGTCCCATAGCGTGTTGTAACACTTTATATAAGTGTATCACTAAAATTCTGGCCAATCGGATTGCCTCTGTCCTGCCGTCTATTATCTCCCCCCCTCAGGCAGCTTTTGTTAAAGGGAGGAGAATAAGTGATAATATTCTACTTGCACAGGAATTGTTTGCTGATTTCCATCACAACCCATACCTCCCCAAGTGTGCAATTAAGGTGGATTTCCAGAAGGCCTACGACACAGTGGATTGGAGTTTCTTGGAGGCTGTACTTCTAGCCTTTCGGTTCCCGGGCCCTATGGTTAATATAATCATGAAATGTGTTTCTACTCCAATGTTCTCGGTTGCTATTAATGGTGAACTCCATGGCTTCTTTCCTAGCAAAAGAGGCATCAGACAGGGCAATCCCATATAACCATATCTCTTCACTTTGATTATGGAGATATTCACCGGTATCCTACACTCGAAGGCTTGCCAACCTGGTTTCAAGTTTTATTGGCGGTGCAAGCAAACACAACTTTCTCACCTATTTTTCGCTGATGATGTATTGATCTTTGTTGAAGGGCACATCCCCTCCATTCATTCACTCAAAGAAGGGCTCGAGCTTTTTTCCACTTGGTCGGGTTTGAAGCCCAACTCCAACAAAAGTGAAGTCTTCTTAGCTGGCGGATCATGCACATTGAAAGGGCAAGTTCGGCAGCTCCTTGGGTTTCAGGAAGGATCTCTTCCTTTTCGCTACTTGGGGGTGCCTGTCATATCGTCGAGACTTGGTAAATCAGACTGCGACGCTTTGATTAATGCTGTTACTTCTAGAGCGCGATCGTGGGCTCATAGATTCCTATCATATGCTGGGCGGCTCCAGCTTGTCAAATCCGTACTCCAGTCTATTCAAGTCTATTGGTCCGCGGTATTTACTCTACCCAAATCCGTATTGAATAGAATTGAGCTCATCCTTAGACAATTTTTGTGGAAAGGACCGGAGCTAGGTGTCGGAGGAGCGAAGGTGTCTTGGGTTGATATTTGCCTCCCTAAGAATGAGGGAGGACTGGGTATTCGGCGGCTACAGGATTGTAACAAAGCCATGACACTAAAGCATATCTGGATTTTATTCACGGATAAGGAATCTCTATGGTGCAAGTGGATACACTAACCTTCTTGAAGAAAACAAACTTCTGGATAGCAAAAAGGCCAACATTTTGCTCTTGGGCCTGGAAAAAAATATTAGACCTTAGGCCTCAATTTCGGATGCACTTCAAGTGGGAGATGGGAGATGGTCATTCCACGTCGTTCTGGCATGATAATTGGCACGACGGGGGACCCCTACACTTGAGATTTGGGGATGGAGATATTTACCGAACTAGAATACCACGTGACATTTCGGTTCATGATTTCTTCGCATCCGAGTGGGAACCGTCGACTGTCCTGGAAGACTTGTTCACCTCCTTAGGAGCGGCACCCACTTTCCGTGACATGAGGAATGATAAACTTAGATGGTGTGGCCATAACTCCGGGGATTTCTCTGTCTCTTCGGCCTGGGAGCTCATTCGGCACAAGGCCCAACTTGTACGCTGGCATTCCTTTATATGGGACAAAGCTTTAGCTCCTCGGGACTCATTCATTATGTGGTTGGCCACGCACCACCGGCTGCCTACACAGAGGATGCTCATCCAGAATCACAGGATAAATGAGGCGACATGTGCATTCTGCCAAACAACACCGGATTCCGTTAACCACCTATTCTTTGAGTGCTCAATAACAAGAGAACTAGCAACCGTATGGTCGACCAGATGTAACCTAAGGTGGAGGAATTGCTCGTGGGTTAATCTCATTCGGTGGGCAGGACAAAACATTAGTGGACAATCCTTTGGCCACCGTATTGCTCGCTTTTCCTTGGGCGCGCTTTGCCATATTATTTGGACAGAGAGGAATGATATCTTATTTCGTGGCAAGCCCCTTTTCGTACCGGCACTTATTATGCATCTTACAAAATTGGTCAAGGACAAAGCGATTGCTTTAGGGAAGGTGCGTGACCATCCCCGTAACAGGAGCCTCCAAATAAACTGGGGCCTCTCCCATAGCATCTTTGAAGATATCACTCACAATGATTGAGCTGGACCATCCCTTTGAATTCTGTTCGCCGAGCAACTCAACTCCTCCTAGGCGTCAGCCCTGCTGTGTTTGCTGTCCATGGAAGGGGCTGTCTACAAAGGAACATGGTTGTTTAGTGATGCCACACTTTCCTTTTTGTGGAATCTGTAGCTGCTTATATATTTCCCTTGCCACTTCCTTGTTGTTGCTGCCCTGTCTCCTAGATTGCTCCCTGTTTGTCTCCTACCCTGTATGTTGGTGGACTCTACTGGTCTTGATGGGAACTAATTGGATGGCTGACTCCAATTGCGCTATACCCTGCTACTACTCTGTCTGGGAACAAGCAAGGATGGTCTGGCCGAGAATTTGCAAGTTGGCCACTGTCCTCCACTATGAAAGAGAAGGGTGGACACTCAAGATGCCCTGCTGCCTTGTCAATGCCAAACTCGCCCTGCATCTTCTCTGCTTGACTGCTTTTATTAAGGATACCATGGCCTCCACTCCCCCCTATCCTGCAATGATTGAGATGATGCTGTCATGGTGGACTACTATGGCTTCTATACTGCTGTGTTGGAGACTTTTCTGCTATGGTGGGAGTGGTACTTTGAGGCTCTTGACTTTTCTTTGCTCTGCACTCCACTCTCGATCAGTGCTGTACATAGCAAGGTCTCCAAGCCATGAGGACTCATCTTGGAGCAGCTTCATAGTGGAACTTTGGACCTGCTGCCTCTCCACTCTTCCCAGGTCCAGTCATTCCCCTTCATTCTGCGCTGCTGTGATTCCTCTATGTTTTGGCCCCCATTTTAGATGGGCTGAGTGTTGGTTGGTTCTCTCGGTTCCCTTGATTCAAATGATCCATTACTGGTGGTGCTTGGGCTGTGCTACCTGTTTCCACTTGCTGCTCACATACTACTGCCATTGGTGGTGGTTTTTTGGTAGCCTTGGTATTTGTTGGTTCTCGGGTTTGGCTGGTTGTTTCCTCTTTACTTCGCTGACTACCACCAGCTGCTGTCGCTTTGCTACTTCCCATACTAAGCTGGGCTTTTTTTGCCTTTGGCTGATGTTTGGCCTTCCTTCTTACTTCTTTTCTTTTGTATTGCGCTTTACTTCCGCTTGGCTCTTGTTATTTAGCCACTGTTCTTGTTTTTCCCTTCTGCACCTGGTCTTCTTGCCTTCCTGGCCCAACCTTGCTGCGGATGGATCTACTGCTGGCTCAAGACGGCCTACCCTCCCCCTGCCCTCCTCTTCGCAGGCAGGCCGACTGCTTCTGGTTTTCTGGGGGAATGTTTCCCTGTTATTGATACTCCTTTTAGGCGTGATTCTGGACTATTTTTTGGGCGGTCAGACCTGCGCCTTCCATGCCCTTCCCTACTGGTCGGTTTTTTATCTGTACCCCAACCTATGGTTGACACTTCCACCACCGCTTGCTGCTAGACTTTGCCGCATGTTTGGCATTTCATCCTTTTAGTAGTGTACCTACTTTTGTCCTCTTGGCCTGACTCTTGGCCACTGGCGATTATGCGCGTGATGTAATGATGTTTTTGCACCCGGTTCACCGTTGAACCAACCTTGGCACACTGCCAACTTTGGTTCATGGTTTTGTGACCGGTCCCCTTGTACCTAGCATCTTGAAAAGTGAATACAAACTTACCTTACCAAAAAAAAACAACTACGAAAGCATTGCTGCATGTTTGGCATTTCTTCCTTTTGCTACAAATGTTGATGTTGTGATGGCTGCCTGTGGCGCCCTTCTGCACACGCACGATGCGTTGTCTTTTGTACCCGGCTCACCATTGAACCAATCTTGGCAAAGTGCCAATCTTGGTTCATAGTTCGTGGCCGGTTCTTTTGTACCTAGCATTTTGAAAAGCATATACAAAGTTACCTTACCCAAAAAAAAAACAACTACGAAAGCATACCCACCCGCGCATGGCGTAGTTGGTTGAGACTGTGCCCTTCTTCCTCTCATGAAAGGTTGAGGGTTCGAATCTCCTGGCTGCGTTCCGCTGACTTAAGTGGGGGGCCCCGGCTGGTGGGTTGCTGGGCCAGTCCCCCTCGAGGAATATTCGAGCCCGCGAAGCGGGCCCGGACACCTCGATCATAAAAAAAAACAACTACGAAAGCAATACTTTTCATTTTCGCGGGTCCCTCACACGTGTCCTTCACGCGCCCGAGCACTGTGCTCTCTCGGCAATGGACGGCGACTGAGAGCCTCTTCTCTGTCCTGGCCGGTTTTCGGCCGACTTCGGCTGCTACGGAGGCTGGTTTTCAGCACAGTGACTCGCCTTCACCCCTCCTCTCATCCCTCTGAACGATTTTGCTTGACGTTTGATACTGCTCGAGTTTTTTCAGATCTGAGAACCGAGACTTCGTTCGACCTAGGGGGAGCCTAGCGGCGGTTTCCGACCGATTTAGGTGGCGCCGAAGGCTCGCCTCCTACCCCGTTGGTCGTGTGGACCTGCTCCATCTTTCCCCTGGCTTGATTTCACTGATTATTCAACTGGTGGATCGATTGGACTCTTGTCTCGCTTCTAGGGTTCGGCTCATACACGAAGAAGCGACGATTTCTGGGCATTGCTTTTGGCAACGACGACTTATTCCATCTCTGCTGTGGTCTTTTGCTTCTCCCTCGTTCTCACCCCTGAGCATTTTCCTTGCGTCCATTGGTGTCGATTTGTCACGACGAAGCCCTGTATTCAGCGTGAAATCTCAATTCCAATTTATGGCGATTCTGTTGAACGCCAAGGTGAGAAGCTCCCTTGACGAAGGCTCTCTGCTTGACCTAAAGAGTAAGCTGTGGCGATTGGGCTATCTCCTCTCACGACTTTAAGCTATCCTTGCTCACCTCCAACTAGCGACCATCCCTTCCCTGCGACGACTTGTGTAAGTTATCCCTCACTTTGAGCCTATACCTGCGAAGTAATTCTGCTGGGCCTTGACTGGTTGTAGTGGAGTGGCTATTGATTAGGCGAAAGGGTGGTTGATTCTGCTGGGTAGCCGAGGTGGGGCTTGACTGGTGGTTGTGCCTTGGATGGTTGGTGGATTAGCGGAGTGGAGATTGAATTGTGACTAGTTGTTGGTATTTGGATGGTTGTTTTTACTGCTTGCATCCGTATTATTTGTAATTGGTGTCTTCATCTACTAGTTGATTCAGTCTGTTAATACTGCTATTGCTGTCTTATGGTTGCACCTTCTGTTGGAGGATCGGAGACTGATGATTGTCACTTAGAACCTCCCATTTGTTTGGTGTCTGTTGAGGAGACCCCTCACGCTATCCCTGTCTGTGCTGCTTTAAATCTGAGTAGTAAGGCATTCCCCGAGAAAGCCTATATGCTCTACTCCTCACTTGAATTACCCTCCCATGTGGCTGCCATAGTCGATGGGCTGACTGAGGTAGGCAATGTCAAGGCTGTGGATCCCTATCGGAGCTCTGTGGCTGCCCCCTGCTCTCTAACTGGTGGTGGTAAAACTTATGGTGACTGCCCTGGTGATGGGACTAGCCGTGCTTGTGGGTCTGCTGGCGGTTTGGTGGTTGTTCCTCCACCAGTTGGCGGACACAGCCCTGTCGACAAAGGAGCTCCTACTTCTGATCAGTGCGAGGAGGTAGTTCCATCCACCTTCCCTGAAACTGATATAAGAGTGGAAGATGAGAATGTTAGCTCGGGCTGCAGACCAGATTTATTGGTTGGGAGCCTTAATATTCAACTTGATAAAGGAAAAGCTGCCTACCATGGTACTCCTAGTGGACATGTCATGCCCGCCTCTCGTCCTTCTGATGGTCTGACTGCTGGAACTTCAAGATTTAACCCAAGCAACACACGGAAGAGATCCAAATCTGGTGGTCGGTCATCCAGACATAGAAGTGTCCATTTTAGCCCATTTCCAGGTCAAAATGCACAACTTGCTGCTGGAGAAGTAGAGGAAGGAGCTAAATTGGTTGAGATAGGGGGGACTTCGCGTGTGGTTGTTCAGTCCCATAACCGCAGCCTAAGTAGAGGCAGTAACCGCAGCAAGGGAAGTAATCGTAGTAGGGGAAGATCTCGTGGGCGCAAGCCAGGCCCTACATTGCTTCAAAATGATGCTCGTAAGGGAGCACTGCCTGCTGCTCCCTCTCGGCCAGATGTGGAGCGTGGACAACAACACCTTCACCGTAGTTTGAATCAACCCCAAACCTGGGCAAATGTCGCGAAGGTTATGACCAAAGGATATAACCTCTCTTATCTTGCTCCGGTGAAGGAGGATGGGAAGACACAAGTTTTTATTGCTCCAGAGGATGTGCTTAATGAGAACCCTTTATTAAAGGAATGTGTTGTGGGACAATTCCTTGGGAGGAAGGTCTTTTTCAAATTGACAGAAGAAGTTATCAAGAAGACGTGGGGTGACCAAGTGGTCGATATCCGAATGCATGAGAACGGATTCTACTTTATCCGCATCCCGGATGATCTTTTCAGAAAGAAAGTTCTAGAATTGGGGTTTATTTCTATCATGAATTGTACTATGATCCTTAGAGCCTGGCATCCAAAATTGAAGATGAGGAAGGACATGCATGAAACACTACCGGTGTGGGTAAGATTAAGAGAAGTTCCACTCTCGCTTTGGAACCCTTTGGGTATTAGTCGCATAGCAAGTGCGATTGGGAACCCTCTCTATGTGGATGCTCAAACGGAGAATATGAAAAGATTATCCTTTGCGAGAGTTTGTATTGAAATTAGGGCTACGGAACCACGCCCTAAAGAAGTGGAGATAGTATGGGATGAGGACTTGATTATAGTAGGAGTTGAATATGAGTGGAACCCTCTGGCTTGTGAAGAGTGTCAAGTCTATGGCCATAAACAAGGCTCTCTCGGTTTCCCTTGTGCTAGGCCAGCTGAACCTCCATTGCCTATGCCCCGGGCTCAAAAGAATCAACAAATGCAAGAAGGTGGCTGGCAGCAGGTGACTGGTAGAAGGATAAATGGAGCCACTAAAGGTACTGATCCCCAAGCTGCAATTCCAGACCAGGGGGGATTTCAGGTTGCCCAGCTTCCTCACCTGAGTTCTCCATCAAACCTAGAAGTAGTAGCTGAGGCAAATACAACTTTGAGAGTGGCTGCTACTGTCCCTCCCCAGCTTGCAAAGGAACCAAAGGGTAGCAGGCCATTTAACACTCCTACCCCAGATGGAGTGAACCCTCCTGAACAAGGTGAAGCCTTGACATTGCACCAATTCTTGGCTAACCCTGTGCCACCTACTCAACAAGGTGATGTATGTGCTATGGATGTCCATCCTCAAGAGACGCTCAGACAGCAACCTCAGGCTGTCCCTGAAGCTGCTGCTCCTTTGATATTGCCAGTCCCTCATAGCATGGATACTACTATGGATAAGCTGTCCCATACTGCTAAAGCTGCTACCCCCTCAGTAACCGTGACCATCCCAATAGCAGACAAACAGCAGGTACCTCCTATTGCATTGCCTTCTTCCTCCTCAACAAAGGTCTATGCTGCTAAGACTCGGGCTGCTACTCCTGCCACTCTTGGAACCTCTCGGCCTGCCCCAGTTACCAGGAGCAACAAGTCAGCAACTACCCCTATTCACCCTCTAGTAGCTACTGCTCCTAACACTCAATCTGCCTCAGCTCTTGGTCTGACCAGGTCACGCTCAGTTCCAGCCTCTGACAGAGCCCCAATTCTGGATCAGCAGCAAGCTCCTTCTGCGACATAGTCTTCATTAGTAGACTCTGGCATCTCCTCAGGCTCTGATGACGAGGACCATGCTGCAAGCAAGGTGGACAATGAAGATGATAAAGAACCTTCCTCCCCCTCCCCACCTCACACAAGTGATCGGCTGACTGTGTGTGCCCTTAATGTCGACTCTAATACTTCTCAACATGAGGCTGACCCCATTAGTGGGGAGGATAGCTCTTCTTCTTCGAGGACAGGCAAGGCCAAAAAGAAGAAGGGTAGAAGGAGGTACATGTGACTCTCCATTTCACTGTAAATATATTTTTTGGTGTCTGGAACATTAGGGGCTTGGCTAGTCCCCTTAAACAAGCTGAAATAAGGAATTTTACTAGAAGCAACTCATTTTCTTGTATTGGAATTCTGGAGACGAAAATCAAAGCGTCTTCGTTTACAAGTATCTCTAATAGTTTACTGCCTGATTGGAAATGGTTGGCCAACTATGAGCATTCCCCTCGTGGTAGGATCTGGATCGGGTGGAACCCTCAAGCTGTCAATCTTTCTTTGCTATCAAGCTCGGCTCAGGTTATGCATGTTAGCCTTCGGTTGACTGACATCGATAGAGCACTCCTTTTGTCTGTGGTTTATGGGGAGCACTCTTTTGGCACTAGAAGAACACTTTGGAATGAACTCCTTCGTATTAGCAACTGTGAAGAGCCATGGGTAGTGGCTGGAGATTTTAATGCTATTAGAGACCACTCTGACAGGTTTGAGAGCTCTACCCCTTGGATCCCAGCCTTTGATGAGTTTGGTGCCTATCTAGATCAAGCGAGCCTAGACGATCTTCGCTATGTGGGTTACAGATTCACTTGGTTCACCTCTTCTGGAGCGACAAGAAAACAACGAAAGATTGATCGTGTGCTAGTTAACGATCTTTGGAGACAGTTATTCTCTTTTTCTGAAGCATCCTTCTTGGCGCCGGGGATTTCTGATCACACACCAATGGAGATTAAGATAATGCCCCCACCGATCTCAAAGAAACCGTTCAAGTTTTTTAAGTACTGGATCACTCACCCCTCTTACAAGGACATTGTCCCCCAGGTGTGGGCCACTCCTTTCATTGGTACCCCTATGTTCATTGTTTATAGGAGACTCAAGCTTTTAAAGTGCAGACTCAAGCATTTGAATAGAAGTTCCTTCTCAGATATCTCTCAACGTACGGAACAAGCAAGGTTGGCTCTTAACGCGATCCAAGATGCCTTAGTATATAATCCTATGAACCAGAATCTGGTGGACTGAGAGGCTGAACTTTTGAGGGACTTTTCCACGTTGCGTCTCCAAGAGGAGTCATTCTACCGGCAAAAATCTAGAGTTAAATGGCTGAAAGAAGGGGACTCAAACACGAGCTACTTTCACCACTTTGCCAACAAAAGGAGACTCCATAATCGCATACTCTCGATCTCAAATTTTGATGGGGAAGTTATAACCGAACCTACCCAGATCCGGGTTCACATTGTTGACCACTTCACAGCCCTCTTGCATGGTGATTCATTGAACTCTGTCCCAGAGATCTCTCTGATCCGGGAGTACCTTACAAAGACATTGGATGAGGAGCAAGTCCTACTTCTTTCCCAGCCGGTTACTAATGAGGAAATCAAGAGCACTCTCTTCTCTCTCACCAAGAGTAAGGCCCATGGACCTGATGGCTTTATTGTGGAATTCTTTATCACCTCCTGGGATGTCGTTGGATACTCGGTCACAGACGCTATCAAGGAGTTTTTTAGAACTGGTAGACTCCTTAAGGAAATCAACACCACAATCCTAACGTTGGTTCCTAAGTCTCCAAATGCTATGGCCATGAATGACTTCCGTCCCATAGCATGTTGCAACACTTTGTATAAGTGTATCACTAAAATTTTGGCCAACCGGATTGCTTCTATCCTGCCGGCTATTATCTCCCCTTCTCAGGCGGCTTTTGTGAAAGGGAGGAGAATAAGCGATAATATTATGCTTGCACAGGAATTGTTTGCTGATTTCCATCACAACCCATACCTCCCCAAGTGTGAAATCAAGGTAGATTTCCAGAAGGCCTACGACACAGTGGATTGGAGCTTCTTGGAGGCGGTACTTCTATCCTTTCGGTTTCCGGGCCCTATGGTTAATCTAATCATGGAATGTGTTTCTACTCCAATGTTCTCGGTTGCTATTAATGGTGAACTTCATGGCTTCTTTCCTAGTAAAAGAGGCATTAGACAGGGAGATCCCATATCCCTATATCTCTTCACTTTGATTATGGAGATAGTCACCGGTATTTTACACTCGAAGGGATGCCAACCCGGTTTCAAGTTTTATTGGAGGTGCAAACAAACACAACTTTCTCACCTCTTTTTTGCTGATGATGTCCTGATCTTTGTTGAAGGGCACATCCCCTCCATTCAATCACTTAAGGAAGGACTTGAGCTCTTTTCCACTTGGTCAGGATTGAGGCCCAACCCCAACCCCAACAAAAGTGAAGTTTTCTTGGCTGGTGGAACATGCACACTGAAAAGGCAAGTTCGACAGCTCCTTGGGTTTCAAGAAGGTACTCTTCCTTTTCGCTACTTGGGGGTGCCCGTCATATCGTTGAGACTTGGTAAATCAGATTGCGACGCCTTGGTTAATGCTGTTACTTTTAGAGCGCGAGCGTGGGCTCATAGATTTCTATCATATGCTGGGCGTCTTCAGCTTGTCAAATCTGTACTCCAGTCTATTCAAATCTATTGGTCCGCTATATTTACTTTACCCAAATCCGTATTGAATAGAATTGAGCTCATTCTCAGACAGTTTTTGTGGAAAGGACCGGAGTTAGGTGTCAGAGGAGCGAAAGTGTCTTGGGTTGATATTTGCCTCCCTAAGAATGAGGGAGGATTGGAAATTCGGCGGCTACAAGATTGCAACAAAGCCATGACACTAAAGCATATCTGGATTTTATTCACGGACAAGGAATCTTTATGGTGTAAGTGGATACATTCAACCTTCTTGAAGAAAACAAATTTCTGGATAGCAAAAAGGCCAACATTTTGCTCTTGGGCTTGGAAGAAAATACTAGACCTTAGGCCTCAATTTCGGTTGCACTTCAAGTGGGAGATGGGAAATGGTCATTCCATGTCGTTCTGGTATGATAATTGGCATGATGGGGGACCCCTACACTTGAGATTTGGGGATGGAGACATTTACCGAACTAGAATACCACGTGACACTTCGGTTTATGATTTCTTCGTCTCTGAGTGGGAACCGTCGACTGTCCTGGATGACTTGTTAACCTCCATAGGGACGGCACCCACTTTCCTTGACACGAGGAATGATAAACTTAGATGGTGTGGCCATAGCTCGGGAGATTTCTCTGTCTCCTCGGCCTGGGAGCTCATTCGGCACAAAGGCCAACTTGTACGCTGGCATTCCTTAATATGGGACAAAGCTTTAGCTCCTCGTGATGCCTTCATTATGTGGTTGGCCACGCATCACCGGCTGCCCACACAGAGGATGCTCATTCAGAATCACAGAATAGATGAGGTTACCTATGCATTCTGCCGAACAACACCGGATTCCGTTAACCACCTATTCTTCGAGTGCTCAATCACTAGAGAACTAGCAATGGTATGGGCGACCAGATGTAACCTAAGGTGGAGGAATTGCTCGTGGGACAACCTCATTCGGTGGGCAGGACAAAACATTAGTGGACAATCCTTTGGCCACCGTATTGCTCGCTTTTCCTTAGGAGCGCTGTGCCATATCATTTGGACAAAAAGGAATAATATCTTATTTCGTGGCAAGACCCTTTTCGTACCGGCACTTATTATGCATCTTACAAAATTGGTCAAGGACAAAGTGATTGCCTTGGGGAAGGTGCGCGACCATCCCCGTAATAGGAGCCTCCAAAGAAATTGGGGCCTCTCCCCTAGCATCTTTGATGAGATCACTCATAATGTATGAGCTTGACCATCTCTTTGGATTATGTGTGCCAAGCAACCCAATTCCTCATAGGCATCAGACCATTACTAGTTTTAAGGGGTGGAGTCGCAAGGGAGATAGGGCCTGCTGCGTGTATTGTCTACTGCTGCCTTCTCCTGGTGTTATAGAGATTAATGCCCTGACTAACTCAAAGGAGACAAGCCTCATTCTACTTAGACGAAACAGGTTCAGGCATACCATCCACTGGTGGTCGGGAATCTCTTTGCTGCCCTGCTGGTTGTCTTACTGCCCTCTAATTCCTGAGCTGAGTTATTGGGGTCCATTGGGGGGGCTGTCTACAAAGGAATATGGGTGCTTAGTGATGCTGCCGCAGCTTCTTTTATGTGGAATACGTAGCTGGATTTCTGTTTCCTTTGCCGCCTCCTTGTTGCTGCTACCCTATCTCCTAGTTTGCTCCCGGTCTGTCTCTTGCCCTGATTGTTGGTGAATCCTATTGGTCTTGATGGGAGCTGGTTGGATGGCTGTCTTCACCTGCGCTTTGCCCTGCTACTGCACTGTCTGGGAACTTCTTCTATTTTATCACTCTTTCCTTTTCACGTCTAAAGGAACTTTGTGTTTGTACTTGGCTGCTGTTTGGCCCTTTTTGTTATTCTTCTTCCTTTTCTTTTTTCGCTCTGCCCCAGCTAGGTTCCTCTTGCTAAGATGCTGCTCCTGGCTGTTTTCTTTCTATTTCTTACTTTTTTTCGTTAGTTGGTTTCTCCTTGGTTCAACCTTGCTGCGAATAGCTCTACTGCTTCGACAGGATGCCGTCCCCTTCCCCTGGCCTCCTCTGCTCAGGCCGGCTGCTCCTGTTTTTTGGGGAAAGGCTACTCTGATGCTGCCTCTGCATTGGCTCGTCCTTTGCTGGACGGTCAGACCGGTGCCATCCAGGACTTCTCTAATCGGATGGTTTTCTTCTGTACCCCGCCCTGTGGTTGACACTTTGACCACCACCTCCGGCCAATCTTTGCCGTGTGTTTGGCTTTTTTTCCTTATTAGTAGTGTTCCTACATCTGTTGCCTTGGCCTGAGGATAGACCACTTTGATTTATGCGTGAAACGATGATATTTTTGCACCCGGTTCACCGTTGAACCAATTTTGGCATGCTGTTGCCAATTTTGGTTCATGGTTTTTGTGGCCGGTTCCCTTGTACCTAGCATCTTGAAAAGTATATAGAATCTTACCTTACCAAAAAAAAAAAAAAAACAACTACGAAAGCATTTGCCAAGGATGTTTTCATTAATCAAGAACGAAAGTTGGGGGCTCGAAGACGATCAGATACAGTCCTAGTCTCAACCATAAACGATGCTGACTAGGGATCGGCGGATGTTGCTTTTAGGACTCCGCCGGCACCTTATGAGAAATCAACGTTTTTGGGTCCGGGGGGAGTATAATCGCAAGGCTGAAACTTAAAGGAATTGACGGAAGGGCACCACCAGGAGTGGAGCTTGCGGCTTAATTTGACTCAACACGGGGAAACTTACCAGGTCCAGACATAGTAAGGATTGACAGACTGAGAGCTCTTTCTTGATTCTATGGGTGGTGGTGCATGGCCGTTCTTAGTTGGTGGAGCGATTTGTCTGGTTAATTCCGATAACGAACGAGACCTCAGCCTGCTAACTAGCTATGTGGATGTACATCTCCACGGCCAGCTTCTTAGAGGGACTATGGCCGCTTAGGCCAAGGAAGTTTGAGGCAATAACAGGTCTGTGATGCCCTTAGATGTTCTGGGCCGTACGCGCGCTACACTGATGTATTCAACGAGTCTATAGCCTTGGCCGGCAGGCCTAGGTAATCTTTGAAATTTCATCGTGATGGGGATAGATCATTCCAATTGTTGGTCTTCAACGAGGAATTCCTAGTAAGCGCGAGTCATCAGCTCGCGTTGATTACGTCCCTGCCCTTAAGGTTGCAGGAAGAATCCTTTTTTAGACAAAAATCAAGAATTAAGTGGCTAAAGGAAGGGGACTCAAACACAAGCTACTTTTACCACTTTGTAAACAAGAGGAGACTTCAAAACCACATTCTATCCATTATAAATTCGGCTAGGGAGACTCTCACAGAACCGGTTCAGGTTCAGGCACATATAGTAGATCACTTTGAGATATTGCTAAATGGGGATCCGTTGACTACAACCCCGGATGTTTCTCAGATTAGAGAGTTCATTGCGAAGCCCCTTGATGATGAGCAAGCTCTTCTCTTAACCCAGCCGATAACGGATGATGAGATCCGAGCCACTCTCTTTTCCTTGGCTAAAAATAAGGCCCCCGGGCCGGATGGCTTCATTGTTGAATTCTTCATAGCTTCTTGGGATGTTGTGGGGTCTTCGGTTTGTTCGGCCATCAAGGAATTCTTCAGAACCGGCCGCCTCCTCAAAGAACTCAACTCGACCATACTCACTTTGGCCCCGAAGACTTCCAATGCGGTGGCTATGCAAGTGTTGACACCTGATTTTTGATCAGTCTTTCATAGTTTATTTTTTAAAAATTCATAAAAAATCTATAAAAAGTTAAAAAAATTAAAAAATCATCTTTGGTAGCCTTGACCAAGCTAAAGGAACCATTTTTGATAAAAAAATAATTTGTCATATTTTTTAATATTTTCCAAAAATAGAAATATACATGAAAAATGAAGAAAAATAGCGTTCGATGTCGTAAAAATATAGAAAAATAGTCAATATTTTTATTTTAATTTCCTTTTCATTTTGAACTCATAAATAGTCAAAATTCAAGTTCAATTGCATGTATTTCTTCACGACGCATAGAGTTGAATTTGGCAAAAAAATGTCATTCGAGTATTTTAATTTGTAAATTTCTACATATTTTTTAGTCTTGACGTCCAATTAGATCGACCACCATCTACAATAAATTCCCCTTGCTGAATATTTTCGTTTTTGTTTCACATGATTTCATGATGTAAAACGCCGAGTGGATCCCCAAATATAATCGGGTCGGCATGAGCTCGATAGCTCGTCCAAGACCAAACCAGGGCACGGCGAACCCCATGTGAGTACTCTCGAACTCCTTCGATGCTTCCTAATGCTTTTCTTAGGTTAGATCGTGTGTAGAATGGCTAGGACAGCTAAATCATTCTTGAGCTGTGATTGATAAATAGGGCCTTACTAGGAATGCCATGTGATTTCTTTGCATATCTAGATTCCTTGAGTTGCGCATTTTATTACTGATTGTGATTGCTAGGATAATCACTCCTATCTGCATGAATTTCTAGATTTAGGGTTCATACCTTACTCATCCGCATGAATCTCAGGCTAGAAAATTCAGTCAACTTAGGTACCGAAAGGGCGTCAACTCTGACAGTTGGTGTAACTAAGTCCCCGAAACCATTTCTCTGGTTCTCGCAGAATTGAATAGAAACTCCCAACTATTCGATTGGGTGGTCCAATCACACTCTAAAAAAAATGATTGGTGGCGACTCCATGGCATGCACACTTAGCACATGTCACTAGACCACACTGAAAGTCGATCACGCATACCTCCGTTGCGATTTGGGTAATGGGCCTTGGGAGAGGCCCGCGTCCGACCAGACAGGACGGCCCATTAGCCCTCGAGAGCCCGACAACCTCAAGAGGGTCGCGACAGACTGGCGACTCTGCTGGGGACTGGTTCTTAACCATTTAGTGGACTTGAGCCGATTAAAAAGTTGATTGATTCTTCTAACCTAATTTTATGCAGATGCTCTCGAAAGTGAGGTGTATATGCTAACGAATGTGTTAGATGTTTTTGTAGATGGGAGAAATAAGGGGTGAAGTGCTTGTTAACTTTGTTTTATGCAGGCATGAGTTTTGGATGTATGATTGTGTGGATGTTTATATTGAAGCGGTGATTGTTAAATAAAATGCATGTCTATTGCTTTAGCACGACACAATGAATACGCACAATTGCGCCTAAAACCCCAGGCGCCCTCTTTAGGAACACAATAGAAGGAATTGAAAATGGAATCTCCGTGAGGAAAAACATGGGGTAATCCACTTTTCAATTCCGCTCACTTCGAACTATGGATTGAGTCCCAATGCAACGATAGTTGTGCAATGGAATCGGCTCTTCCCAGAATTCGAGGTGAGAACCTTGGCTTTAGGTACCAAGCCCTATCTTTTGATTTTTAGGAGTTTTCCCTCACTTGTCTCATGCGTTTGTCTATGGAAGGTTAGTATACCTAACACTGCAAAAAATACAGAGAAGCTTGATTTTCTCTTAAGTTTGGTTGGTAAGACTTTTCTATCCCTCGAACTTGTTACAGCTCTTAATCATTATATTCATTGCATAATTCCGGTGATTGGATTAAATGCCATTTTGAGGATAGATATGTGTGTTTTCCTCCCAATGTTCTTGATGGAAGATGAAGATGGTGTCATCCCATTACGAGCGCCAAGTGGACAAGAAGAGCCTAAGTATTAAGATCACATTCCTTTGTTTTATTTTTCATTTCTAGCCTTCTTGTATAGGATTTATTTTGCTGAGATCCTCTCTATCTGATCCCTTAGATTGACTGTATTAGGGATCTATTTGTGTTTATATACATTCAGATTGAAATTTGTTGTATTTCTATTGACTTGTCATTGGAATGTGATAGTGGCATTTCTTCTAATCACTCGAATACTCCAAAATCAATTTTATAATTCCTTTGGATGAAATTGAAATTGGAAGTCTTATACAACCTTTTGGCCGTATAGGGCAATACAATCCCAATTTCGCCAGAAGGAACTATAAACTTGAATTGGTTCATGCATGTTTTGCATCATTGGTAATCCACAATAATTGATCAAGAGTATTCGTGTTTTTCAAATTTAATGAAAAGATAGATATCCAAATTACTCTCGTTCTTAGCAAACAACTTTAATTTGGATACCGTATCTTCAATTGAATTTAAAACACATCGTAATTGTGTACTTTTGAACATTCCATTGATTTTCTTGGAATTGATCAAAGGCGATTATCGTGAATTACATTCCTTTCAATGATATGCTTTCCTTTGAGGAATATTGATAAAAGCTTTTGCACAAGGCCAAAACCCTTGTAAAAGCTCTTATCCCTATTAATCACAAGTAAGCATAAAATTGAAAGGATTTATGCTTTATTTTTCAAATTCTTTCTTCTGATTCTGCCTTTTCATTTGAAACAGGTTAAAAACAAGTAGAGAAGAGAAGTCTTTTTGTGGATAATCGCGGTGGGAGGTTCCTTTATCCGATCATAAGCAAGATTAAAAAATCAAGATGTACACGCTCGAATCATCAATGTCAAAGCGCAGCTTGCCTAGGTTGAGAGTGGTCAGGTGTTCGAGAAAGTCAGCCATACAGAAGTTGAGACACACACATTAGAGCTTTCATTCATTTCGCTCAATCGAGGGACCTTAAAAGCAGATCATACAAATCATCGGGGTGGAAACGTAAAACCGCAATGAGCCCTAATTAGCATCACAAAGGAACCTAGTTGGCCCTCCATATTATTGATGCTTTGCTTATACTCACCACCTCGAGACTCGAGATCTGCAAGCTTAAGAAGAAGGCGTTTACATTCCCATTTAAGATCGGCAACCTTGGTCCCGTGATCTTCGGCGGCTATTTCCAGGTCCCGAACTAGTCCTCTCCCATGGGCTATATCCGCGGTAATGCTGTCAAGCCTTTCTTCCTGCCACTCACATTGAAACTTCAACACGACATTACGACGGTCGTGCTCATAGGTGGTCAGGGATAAGGCCAAGCGCTCCACCAAATTTCCCCTCTCGCGAAGCAACATCGAGACTTGCTTGTTGGCGAACTCAACAGCCTTTCTGTGACTATCGGCCACAAGGTTGGCCAACACCAAGCAGTTGGACCGATCCTCATAGAGAGCTCGCAAAACGTGAGCCACGGTAGCTTTTCGATGAGCGACACGGTAAGTCTCTAAAAAGTTTATAAAGAGGGTTGAGAAGATTCTATATTCCCTCTCTAAATTAGTGCCCTCGATGGAGGTGGTGTCTATTTCCACGAGCAAAATACGGATTTCATCTTCAGTTTCTGGGTGATCGGCTATATGAGCATAGCCTCGACCGAGGAGGTTATAGAGTTTTTCCCACTGGGCCAAAATTTCGGCCGAGAAAGCGCGAATAGGAGAGGAGGTCATTTTCGTTGGAGTGAGGGAGAAGAAGATGAGTGTGGTAGAGTGATTAAAATACGAAAAGGCAATTATGTAAGAGTGTTAATCTTCTCTGCATTAACTCCTCCTTTTATAGCAACTCGAGAATGAAGAAAGGCATAGCAATAATGCTCGTGGAGCCAAGTTAATTGGGTAAAGCAATGGTGGCTCTTTCGGTGAACCATCAGATCTATCCCAGTCCGCGATTTCAGGCTTGATAAACCTAAACAAGTTGTAAAAAGATATGTCGGTGTCACCATATTAAAATTGAACGGGAGTTAAGCGCAACTATCGAAAAAAGTTGCGAAAGGATTTGGCGGTCCCATCATATTAAAAAACTGAGCGGGAGGCGAGCGTAGTTCCACCTTTTTGAAAATAAGTGGGAGACAGACATGGATATCGAGAAAAGGAAATCGATTTGGTGTCCCTCCACGTTGAAAAGAAGAAAGAAGACGACAAAGCGGGAAATACGAAATCTTGGGAGCAACGCTTGCCTGATGATCTTCATCCATGTTTAAAGAACGTTTCATGGGCATACAGAACCACTCAAAAGAAAATTTAGAGAGAGTGAGCATACATGAGAGAGTAGAGAACCCTGAGTGAGCAAAAATTGATCGAACATTTTTCGATCCAACATGTTTGAGGGTTACCATCAGTTGCTAGAGGCGACTGATCCAAAAATCTCAGAAAATGAACTACTGAGAGATCTCGAAGATTCTAGGATGGCGTCTGGTACCAGAACCACAGAACCCAACCCTTTCGGCAACGAAGTTCAGGATCTCAGCAGCGACGACAACAGCAGCAGCGATGTTCAATCCCGGAAAAGGAAACGTCGCCAGTGCCACACTCAGAATGAAATCCAAGAGCTTGAAGCTTTCTTTAGTGAATGCCCTCTCCCGAACATGAAACAAAGAAATGAATTGGGCCAGAAGCTAGGGATGAAACCTTTGAGGGTCAAGTTTTGGTTTCAAAATAAGCGAGCCAAATTGAGGGCTCAACACAGACGTCAAGAACTTGCGATTCTAAAGGAGGAAAACGAAAAGCTTCGAGCGGAGAACATGAGGTATAAGAAAGCTCCCAGCACTATCGCTTGCCTTAATTGCGGTGGCCCTATCACTCTCGGCGAAATGTTCCTTGATAAGCCTTATATGAGGATTGAAAATGCTCATTCACCACCCCACTCCCTCGAACCATCTTCGATACAATCGGATTTTGTTGGAGATATGCATGAACAAATCAATTCTACGAAGTCAATACCGATGCCTTCTAAAGGATGTGATATGCGTCACCATGATTGGAGTTTCCTTAACGATGAGCTTACTATCACGACCGACCAATCCAAAGCTGATGAATTCCCTCCACAACAATTTCCGGCTCGATCAAATCCTACTGGAAATAGGCCAGAGAGCAATAGCCAAGTTGTCAACACTGTTCCGGGTCGCAAGAAGACGAGGGTCAATTGGTCCCCCGAGCTTCATCTCAAGTTCCTTAGTGCGGTTCAGCAACTAGGGATCAACTCAGCATATCCAACGCGCATACTTGAGATCATGAACATACCAGGACTCACTAAAGATGGAGTCGCGAGTCACCTCAAGAGCTACAGAAGGGCGCTAAGACAGCGCCACACAGCACTGAACCTGAAAGAACTCAACTTGTGCCTAAACACTAGGCATGGCTATAACTACAATGCCCCTGAAGTAAGAAATACCCTGCCGAATCTAGGCACCGACCAAGCTGGTAGCAGCACCATTGACTACTTGGGCGCTAATCAGAATATTCCCCTGAATCATCTCAGCACCCCTCAAGAGTATATGCCACAAGTGCAGCAGGTACGAACTCCTTGGTTTGAGCAGCAACTTTTCGCTAGTGCTCTTCCTATCCCCGATCAACATATTGCGCCTAGTGTTCAAAGATCTGCCCGGCTTGGGCATATGATTTCGGAAGATCAAGCGGGCGGATGCTCTGAGGATTTTTGTTTCTTCCATTCCCAAATGGAAGGTGCTTTTGATAGTGAACCGATCAATCATCCTCTTATAATCTCGAGCAACGACGAAGGTTCTAGCTCGAAGAATCAGATCGCTCACAACAGAAACAGGAATCCTTCAACGCCAAGCGATGATGGTCAACCCGAATATCAGTTGCTCGAAGAATCAAAAGATTTCCTTGATGAGGAGCTCCATATCTGGATCGATCAGTTTAAAACTGATGGACTTATGAAGTTATGATCCAAAATGACGATTATATGTCTGATTCATGGTGTAACTGGCTGATCACCGAGAATCCTCAAGGGAACTAGGCACATGTGAGTGGATGTATCATTAATCTTTCTGTCATAAAGTCTTCCATGCAAGATAATCTTCCTTAATGCCTAGAGTTAATCTGGGGCAGCGATCAGTACTACCTGCGAGCATCATCATGCTTGAGTGCGACAATCCCTTGTTAGATTAGAGTCGAGGTGAATCAATTGAACGCCACGAAGAAAAACATTTAAAGGCTTCACATAGGAAAATGCGAGCAAAAGCCCGAGCGAGCTCAAAGACGGTTAGCTCTGTATCGTTCTAAGGGACCTTTGGTCGTTATGAACTCTAAATTGAGCTTGTTTCATTCTCGATGGGGGTCGCTAACTGCTTCAAGAATTTTATAACAAAAAACGAACCAGTTAGGGACGCCAATAGTGCTGTGTCCTGGTAGTCAGTGAAATGGAAGTGGTACGAAACGTCAGGAGTTCGATCTCAGGATTGAAAAATCATTTTATCAGTTGGTCTATCACCCGATGAAGTTCAAAGAGATTCGACGCAGATGACTATAGAACTTGGGGCAATTCGAAAATCATCGATTCATTTTCATCAAGCGGCGAAGTTGGTATTGTAAAATGTGAAGCATGCAAATGACAAATCCGAAGCAGAAGGAGATGAATCATGATTCGCTTATCCAAGGTCGGGATTTCAACCTTCGACTAAAGCCAAATCTAGGATGAGTTTTTGATGTTGCCCACTCGACAAAACCCATCTCCACTGAAAATGGGGGCAAACCATTCCTACATCCGGAAAGCATGTCGAAGCCGAAGACATCAAATTCATCGTTTAATCCGTGGGGCAAGTCCTTGAAGCGATAGTTATCATCCGCAGAGCGTAATGGAATCCATCCTTTTAAAGTAAAACGCATTTGGCCGCGGAGCCACCCATTTGGTAAAAAGAACGTATCGTTCCTAAATGATTTTCAATCAGATGCAGGGATAATGTTCTCTCATTTTCCTCTCAGGTGATGAACAGAGACGAGGCACCCAAGAAGCCATGCATTCAAATAACATAACAGTGCATGAAACACGCCCAAAAAGATGAATGAATCTCCTCCGACGTAAATCCTCGAGGTGGATTCGTTGCCCAACCAGACGAAGAAATCATGGCCACAAGCTTGAGGGCCGGCTTCTACAATCTGCACATTGGCATGAAGAATGGAATTCAAATCAAGAGTAAAGTAGTATCGTCCCAATTTGTTTTGAATTTGGAAACCCAAAATAATGCTTAATATTTATCCTTGGCAGGAGCTCGCCATCAGGGCAGACATATTTTCACAACCCTTGTACACTCGTTGGAGCATATGACCAAGGGTAAGATGTATCGTTCCAATTTTTGTAAATTTTTAGAATATACGATGACATATCCCTTTTATATTTCCAGGATCTCCAGCCTCGATGGGCAGGTAAGTATCCCTTTTCCCAATTCATTGGAGATTAAAAACTTTCAGAATTAATTCGATTCTCACATCTAAAAAGACATAGAATTCTTACTTCATTGACATTCATGTTTTAAAACATGAGATTGTCTGAACATGAATTACACATGTATGGTGCATCACAAAATCCCTTTGAAGGATAAATCTTGATGAAATGAAATGAATTTTTCCAACAAGAGTCGTTTGAACTGTTCAAAAGGGTATTTTCTCATAAGAGAAGCGAGCCTAATCCAAACACGTCCCATACACACTTGAGAGATGAGGAGATTGGAAATGATAGCGAAACCTTAACCTATGGATATAAGGGTCATTCGCAACGATTACATGGATCGAGATGACAGAGGCATTTATTTCTTCATTCCAAACACTACAGATGCCCATTGAGAACCCCATTGAACGGCGATTTTCATTCTCAACCCTGTCAAGAACCACCCCACATTGGGGCAAATGAAGGTTAGTCCAACAGTATCAGAAAGTAAACGGTTTGAAATTTTCTTGCTCGGACTAACATAAATCTTTGTGTGTTGTTTATATGATAATCCAAGTGTCATAGGATGACGAGAATAATTCATTTCTCTATCCTACACACTGTTATCCTTTGCACGACCAAGTTGAGCCAGCAAATTCATTTCATCAACCTATTGGTGATCATTGCATATTCCAAAGCAAAGGCAACATCACTTTAGGAATGGAAGCGTGCCAAAGTTTAAGTTGCATATCTAGCATGATTGCCGAAAATCCAAGCTCCAAAAGAAAAGAAAAACACGGGATTAAAAAAAGGGGGAAAAGAAAAATCCCTAGACATCAAGAAAAAGCAAAGTGCCTGGTAAAAAGCAAGGCTGATGTCTATTCAAAATATCCCCAGTAAAGTCTAGATATACGATGAAAAGACCCTGCAAAGGAGTCAGATCAAGATGACTACTCTCCAAATGATGTCGTGCTCAAATTGCAAACACACAAACAGACGGTCTCTTAATGTAACAAGAGACGCTTTTAAACATCCTTGTGCGCTCTAAAAGAGGAGTGTACACTTCAAGAAATGGAGATGTTCTTCAAAGGACATGTGGCAAATTTGCAATGATCACCAATGCCAAACCCTTCACAATTTCTGGGCAAAAAATAAGCCTTTTTCGGTCCCCAATCCTTCCAATGTTACAACCCCGAAGTAGTCTTATCTGACTAAGACACTTGGGTTAATGTATAACTTAGCTCAAAGAAGTACGAGCAAGACTATTTCTTTCTCATTTTACAGGGTTCTTGACTTGTAAACCCGGAGCAGATAGTGAAAAATTTCGTTCAACGGCCTTGACTCAAAAGTGAGTCCCCCTTGGAAACCGATATCCAAGCCTAACACTACGGTCCCGTGAAAGACCTCCTGATCGGTCGAAATGTATGCGTTGCGAATGATCCTGAAACCCAGGCACAGGTCGGTAGGAAATTGAGCACTTTCCCTATTAAAGATCATTATCACAGAGCAGTGAGGAGCCTTCTTGGGTGAGAAATACTCCAATGGATGTTTTGAGCAAACTCTTTTTGAAATTTTCAAATTGTTTGATCTAGAGTTTCCGTGCAAGGAATTTATGATCACATCTGTATATGGTAGGAATGTTTTGGATAACCTCCAGCAATCAAAATGCACATTTCATGACTAAAACTTAAGTTGTAGAATTTTGTCAGTTAGACAATTATTGTCTTCCCAAAGATTACTAATATCTTCTTGGCGAGGAAAATTTTTTCAGGTCTAAGCTTTCTGCAGGACTTTTGGCCGCCCCAAAGACTGGGTGCATCATCCTTAGGTGAAGCCTTTTAGTAGGCAAATCTTTTCTAAGACCGATCCACAGAATGATCGAGTCTCCGACTAGCCCCAAAGAGCGGGTACGTCATCCTTTGATTCATATCAATTTGGAATCTCATAAATGGTAGAAACCGCCTGAAGGGTCAACTCAATGGTAGAAACCGCCTGAAGGGTCAATCAATGGTAGAAACCGCCTGAAGGGTCAACACAATGGTAGAAACCGCCTGAAGGGTCAATGTATGGTAGAAACCGCCTGAAGGGTCAACCAATGGTAGAAACCGCCTGAAGGGTCAAAACAATGGTAGAAACCGCCTGAAGGGTCAATGTATGGTAGAAACCGCCTTAAGGGTCAACCAATGGTAGAAACCGCATGAAGGGTCAATGAATGGTAGAAACCGCCTGAAGGGTCAAAGGACTGGTAGAGACCGCCTGAAGGATCAACCCAATGGTCCGATCCACCATACGGATCAAAACCTTGATGAATCCCGAACGCGGGAGGATTCGTTTTCCCTAATAAGCCTTACATTAGGCAAGCCATTTCTAGTTTAGTCCACCACACGAATCAAAACCCTTGGCAAATTCCCAAATGTGGGATGCGTCTTCCTTAGGTTCCTATCAGTTAGGAATCCCATTATGGTTTGACCTACCATACAGGTCAGAGCTTAACATCCCCAGGACACTCCGATGACAAGTCCTTAGGAATCTACTTGAACCCATCAGACACAGAAAATGCCGCAAGCATTCGACAGGTAAGGGGCAGGGAAGTCTATCTACTCCTTAACTTTCTTACATCATATCAGGGAATTGAACGAGCACATCTCTTTTTAAGGAAAAGCACACATTGATGGACATGAAAATTGGATGTCACGATTTCTTTTCTTTTCCCAGTCGAGTCGATCGGAACACATGTGTCACCTTGTCTTTGAGAGAAATCTCTGACGAAATTCCTCTCAAAGAGGGGCAGCTGTTGACACCTGATTTTTGATCAGTCTTTCATAGTTTATTTTTTAAAAATTCATAAAAAATCTATAAAAAGTTAAAAAAATTAAAAAATCATCTTTGGTAGCCTTGACCAAGCTAAAGGAACCATTTTTGATAAAAAAATAATTTGTCATATTTTTTAATATTTTCCAAAAATAGAAATATACATGAAAAATGAAGAAAAATAGCGTTCGATGTCGTAAAAATATAGAAAAATAGTCAATATTTTTATTTTAATTTCCTTTTCATTTTGAACTCATAAATAGTCAAAATTCAAGTTCAATTGCATGTATTTCTTCACGACGCATAGAGTTGAATTTGGCAAAAAAATGTCATTCGAGTATTTTAATTTGTAAATTTCTACATATTTTTTAGTCTTGACGTCCAATTAGATCGACCACCATCTACAATAAATTCCCCTTGCTGAATATTTTCGTTTTTGTTTCACATGATTTCATGATGTAAAACGCCGAGTGGATCCTCAAATATAATCGGGTCGGCATGAGCTCGATAGCTCGTCCAAGACCAAACCAGGGCACGGCGAACCCCATGTGAGTACTCTCGAACTCCTTCGATGCTTCCTAATGCTTTTCTTAGGTTAGATCGTGTGTAGAATGGCTAGGACAGCTAAATCATTCTTGAGCTGTGATTGATAAATAGTGCCTTACTAGGAATGCCATGTGATTTCTTTGCATATCTAGATTCCTTGAGTTGCGCATTTTATTACTGATTGTGATTGCTAGGATAATCACTCCTATCTGCATGAATTTCTAGATTTAGGGTTCATACCTTACTCATCCGCATGAATCTCAGGCTAGAAAATTCAGTCAACTTAGGTACCGAAAGGGCGTCAACTCTGACAGTTGGTGTAACTAAGTCCCCGAAACCATTTCTCTGGTTCTCGCAGAATTGAATAGAAACTCCCAACTATTCGATTGGGTGGTCCAATCACACTCTAAAAAAAATGATTGGTGGCGACTCCATGACATGCACACTTAGCACATGTCACTAGACCACACTGAAAGTCGATCACGCATACCTCCGTTGCGATTTGGGTAATGGGCCTTGGGAGAGGCCCACGTCCGACCAGACAGGACGGCCCATTAGCCCTCGAGAGCCCGACAACCTCAAGAGGGTCGCGACAGCAGGACTTCCGGCCCATTGCCTGTTGTAACACGCTCTACAAATGCATCACCAAGATTATTGCTAATCGGATTGCCTCCACCTTGCCATCTATCATTTCGCCTTCTCAGACTGCTTTTGTAAAAGGGAGGAGAATAAGTGATAATGTCATGTTAGCACAGGAATTATTTGCGGACTTCCACCACGTGCCTTATCTTTCGAAATGTGCCATTAAAGAGGATTTCCAAAAGGCTTACGATACACTAGATTGGGGTTTCTTGGAAGCGGTCTTACTTGCTTTTGGATTTCCCGGTACATTGGTTAAGTTAATCACGGAATGCGTTTCGACTCCCAAGTTTTCCATTGCCATTAATGGGGAACTTCATGGTTTCTTTTCGAGCAAGAGATGGATTAGGCAAGGAGATCCTATTTCTCCTTATCTTTTCACCCTGGTCATGGAGATTTTTTTCGGTATTCTTCGCTCTATAGCAAGCCAGCCGGATTTTAAATTCTTTTGGCGATGCAAAGAAACTAGGTTATCTCACCTATTCTTTGCAGACGATGTGTTATTATTTGCTGAAGGGAATACACCTACCATTCGATCCCTCAAAGAAGGCCTTGATCTCTTCTCCAGTTGGGCCGGGTTGAAGCCGAACCAAAACAAAAGTGAAGTGTTCATGTCAGGAGGCTCACACGCTCTTAAGGGGGCATATTTGCCAACTTCTTGGCTTCCAGGAAGGCACCATACCCTTTCGCTACCTGGGAGTCCCTATCATTGCATCGCGACTGGGGAAATCTGATTGTGAGGCCTTAGTCAATGCCATCACTTCCAGAGCACGATCGTGGGCACATAGATTCTTATCGTATGCTGGACGGCTCCAGCTGTTGAAATCCGTATTGCACTCCATACAGGTTTATTGGGCCAGTGTCTTTACACTACCAAAGTCTGTGCTTAATAGAATTGAATAAATTCTTATACAGTTCCTCTGGAAAGGTCCGGACCTTGGTGTTGGTGGAGCCAAAGTTTCTTGGGTTGATATCTGCCTCCCCAAGAACGAAGGTGGCCTGGGTATTCGTCGACTTGAGGATTGTAATAAAGCGTTGACATTAAAACATATCTGGATTCTCTTTACAGACAGAGAGTCTTTGTGGTGTAAATGGATCCACTCTACGTTTCTGAAGAACGTAAACTTCTGGGTAGCCAAAAGACCCACCATTTGTTCTTGGGCCTGGAAGAAAATACTGGATCGCAGACAAGAATTTGCCTCACAGTTTAAGTGGACGATTGGCAATGGACATTCCACTTCCTTCTGGTTTGATCATTGGCATGAAAGGGGACCTCTTCACTTACACTTTGAGGCGGGAGATATCTACCGATCGAGAATCCCACGTGACATATCGGTTTGGGACTTCTTCTACTCAGATTGGGAACCCTCAACCATCTTGGATGATATTCTTCCTTTCTTGGGGCCGGACCCTGGCTTCCTAGAAACTAGAGAGGATAAATTCAGGTGGATTGACCATATTTCTGGAGAATTCTCTGTATCCTCAGCTTGGGAATATATTAGAGATAAAGGCCAACTTGTTCATTGGCATTCGTTTATTTGGGATAACACTTTTGCACCCCGAGACTCATTCCTTTTATGACTGGTCATACATAAACGTCTCCCCACACAGGTGATGCTACAACAACATCATAGGATTGATGATGTAACCTGTGCTTTCTGTCAATTGCGACCTGACTCAGTTAATCATCTATCCTTTGGTTGTTCTGTCACTGGTAACATTGCATCTATATGGGCATCTAAGTGTACTTTGACTTGGCGGAATCGTCCATGGGAAGAGTTTATTTGTTGGGTGAAACGGGTCATTGGCGGCCTATCCTTTTGCCACCATATTGCTAGATTTTCTTTAGGGGCGCTGTGCCATATCATATGGTCGGAGAGGAATAACATTCTATTCCGTGACAAGGAACTCTTTGTACCGGCTATTCTTCTACACCTTACCAAGATGGTTAAGGATAAGGCTATTGCTATGGGTGGAGTTCGGGACCATCCCCGGAATAGGAGAATTCAGAGGAATTGGGGCCTCTCTACTACTATTTTTGATGAACAAAATCAGTAGTCCGAACCCCTATCACTTGGAAGTTTGCCTAACACTCGCTCCTAAATCTATGGATTTTAGTTGGATCGACAAACCACAATGTTGGAACTTAAGGATTCGCTGCACCTTGCTGTTTCGTATGGCTCCTCTAGTTGCAGAGTGGTTTGGCCGAGAGCAAGCTGCATGCCTTCTGAATCCTCTAATGGCAGAAGATAGGTGGACCTTTATGCTACCCTGCTGCCTTGTTACTCTAGACTGGCCCTTTTTCCTCTTTGCTGGACTGACTTTATTAGGATTGCTATGGCCTGCACTCCCCTTCCTGTTGTGTTGATTGAGAAGATGCTGTCTTGGTGCATTGCCTTGGTTACTATGCTGCTGTGGTGGAGGCCTTGGTGTATTACTTGGTGCGGTTCTTTGAGGCTTTGGACCTTTCTGGTTTTTAAACTGTTATGTTCGAAGCTTTGGTGCATACGGTCGATTGATCTTTTTCTCAGCCGCCCTCATCTTTTTTGGCTAACTTTCTACGGAACAAGGTCTCCTGGCCATGACGACTTCACTTGGAACAACATCCTATTGGACATGGAATCCTGCACCTTCTGCCCTTACCTAATAGGCCCCTGCCACATCCATCCCTATTGGTGGCTCCTTTGTCGACGGTGCTGGCTGTTCTCTTGTTCACTTATCTGGCCTCAAACTGTCTCAGTTCTTTGGAGATGTTTACTTCCTACTTTGCTTTGGCGACAGGATTACTTACTAGCTTGGCTTTTGAAGACTATAGCCCTCCCTCTCGGTTTGGACCTCTGGACTGATTGCCACAGTGAGTTTTCTATGGTGACTACTCCCAGGAAGTGCAAGGATTCCTATATTCCTAGATGGTGGTGATTGATTGGTAGTTCATTAGCAGAGCTGTATAAGGTGTTTGGATCTGATTATCTGGTGAGCTCTGGCGACAGAATAAGTACTCCTCTTGGTGAGTTATTTTATTCTGAGTGGGACACCTCTGGCTGCTCTTCCACTTGGTCTCATTCTCTTCTTCCGTTCTCATTTAGCAGGACCTACTGTTGTGCCTTTCTCGGTCTGAAGGCTCCTCAGTTGCTCCACTGTTTTTGGTCGGGATCCTATTACTCTGATATTTACTGCCGGTTAGCTCTAGCTATATGGCATGGCATGTGCTCTTGTGTCTGGTGTACAGGTGTTGTTGCAAACTTGTGGGGCTCCTCTCTTATACCCTCTTGTTACTGCTGTCTTTTGTCTATGGTTTCTTGTTGTTGGCCCTTGTGTGGGTACCTTCTTTCTCAGGACTATAGGCTACCCTTTTCCGACATGTTAGGCCACTTGTTTGGCTGGTTTTTCTTTTTGTTTACTTCCTCTGCTACCCTCTTTCTATTACACACTTATCAGGTCTGCTCTCTCCACTACTGCTCTTCCGGCTGGCTGCTTCCTCTCCTCACTTCTTCGACGGAGGCTGTGATGCAGTCCTTCCCCTTGATTCTGTGGTGCGTTGGCTCCTACTCTGTGGTATACTCCCCACGCCAGCTGTGTTGGTTATGGTTGGCTCACTTGGCTCCCGCACGTCAGCTAATCCTGCCTTGTTTGTGCCCCTGTTCTGGTGTTACCAATGCTTCGCTACATGCTTGTACGTGCTGCACACAGACTCCAGCCATAGACGTTAGTTTTTTGGCTACCATGTTAAGGCGTGGTCCACTATTTTGGCTGGATGTATCCTACTTTTTGCAATTGTTCCAACCTGCAGCTGCTGTTTTATTGTATCCCCACCCTTAGCTGGTCGCCTTATGGCCAGAACTCTCCTAGCCAATCTTTGCCGTATGTTTGACTTTTTCT
>JAILYB010000048.1:4595000-4597500 GCA_021437785.1 Rhodomyrtus psidioides
GTATACGCTTCAACTTTAAACTCTCCTTCTCCGTATATCAAGAATAAATCCTTAGTCCTTCGCAAGTACTTCAGGATATTCTTGACTGCTATCCAGTGCTCTTCCCCTGGATCAGACTGATATTTGCTAGTAACACTTACAGCATGCGCGATATCAAGTCGCGTACATAGCATAGCATACATTATGCTTCCAACAGCGGATGCGTAAGGTATATTTGCCATCCGCTGTCTTTCTTCAGGAGTGTTGGGACACATCTCCTTGGAAAGACGGATTCCATGCCTAAAAGGCAATAATCCTCTTTTGGAATATTGCATGTTAAACCGTGTTAACACTTTATCTATGTACGTAGATTGTGAGAGGCCAATCAATCGTCTTGATCTATCTCTATAGATCTTGATACCTAAAATATAGGTTGCCTCTCCTAAATCTTTCATGGAGAATTTCTGTGACAAGAATAGTTTGATCGATGATATCATCGGTACATCATTCCCGATCAAGAGTATATCATCGACGTACAAAACTAGAAACGCAATTGCGCTTCCGCTGACCTTCTTATATACACATGATTCATCCGGATTTTTAATGAAGCCAAACGATTTGATTACTTCATCAAAACGGATGTTCCAACTTCTGGATGCTTGTTTGAGTCCATAAATGGATCTCATAAGCTTACACACCTTTCGACTTTCACCACAAGATTCAAAACCCCGTGGTTGTTCCATATAGATATCCTCCTCGAGGAAACCATTTAGAAAAGCCGTTTTGACATCCATTTGGAATATCTCATAATCAAGGTGTGCAGCTATAGCCAACATAATCCGAATGGATTTCAGCATGGCTACAGGTGAGAAAGTTTCGTCATAATCGATCCCTTCTTTTTGACGATACCCTTTCGCCACCAGTCGTGCTTTGTAAGTTCCAACCTGACCATCAGCGTTTATCTTCCTCTTGAAGATCCATTTACAGCCAATTGGTACAATACCATCAGGCAGATCAACTAGAGTCCAAACATCGTTGGAATACATTGAATCCATTTCGGTTTGCATGGCTTCTAGCCATTTACCAGAATCGATGTCCAACATCGTCTCCTCATAGGTGCTTGGATCACTCAATTGATTACTATCATTCATAATGAATAGTGACTCAATATTTTCAACCGAGTGTCCATAGCGAATAGGTATACGAGACGTTCTCGCACTTTTCCTAAGAGGTTGTGTATCAGAAGCTCCCACTGAATCAGAGATCGGTGTCTGAACTTGGTTATTAGATACTTCATTATTGTCTTCTTGTAAGACTATTTTCCGCCCAGCACCACCTTCTTGAACGAACTGATTCTCCAGAAAAGAAGCGTGCCTGCTGACCGAAACTTTTTGGTCAGAGTGAAAATAGAAATAATATCCAAGAGTTTCTTTTGGATATCCAATGAAGCGACCATGTTCAGACCTTGCCTCCAATTTTTCTGTTCTCAGCTTCTTGACAAAAGCTGGACAACCCCAAATCTTGATATGATTAAGACTTGGTTTCCTACTATGCCATATCTCATAAGGCGTAGTTGGAACATATTTGGATGGCACTCTATTCAGTAAATATGCAGCTGTCTCAAGGGCATATCCCCAAAGGGACATAGGCAAATCGGTGTAGCTGATCATAGATCGCACCATATCTAATAAAGTACGATTTCTTCTTTCAGATACACCATTATGCTCTGGAGTTGCAGGAGGTGTCCATTGTGATAAAATGCCATTATCTTTAAGATAATCCAAGAATTCAGTACTAAGGTATTCACCTCCTCGATCAGATCGAAGACCCTTAATACTTTTTCCTGTTTGTTTCTCAACTTCATACCTAAATTCCTTGAACTTTTCAAAGGATTCAGATTTATACTTCATTAAGTACAAATAGCCATACCGTGAACAATCATCGGTAAAGGTAATGAAGTAACAATAACCACCCCTAGCAGTTTCATTAATTGGTCTACATACATCTGTATGTATCAATCCTAGTATGTCAGCAGCTCGCGCACTATGTCCTACAAAGGGCGCTTTGGTCATTTTTCCTAGAAGACAAGCATTACAAGTCGAGTATGGTTCAAAACCAATTGGATCGATATATCCATCATTACTCAACTTGTTAATCCTATCTTCTCCAATATGACCTAATCGGAGATGCCAAGCATACTTTGGATTTGGAGTATCTCTAGGGCGTTTATTGGTTATGGCATTTACATCATGATTATTTTGCTTATTGGTAATCGTATTACCGGACATTGTAATGGTATAGAGATTATTCATTAATAATCCAGAACCAACACACATTCTATTATAATAAATAGAACATACATCATCAGCAAAAGAAAATTCATAATTTTCTTTGCCCATACGAGGTATAGAAATGATGTTTTGTATAGCATTCTTATAATGCAAACAGTTCTTTAAAACCAAAACATGTCCTGAAGGCAAACATAAACGAAAAGTCCCTATAGCTAATGCAGCAACTTTTG
>JAILYB010000048.1:4607500-4640000 GCA_021437785.1 Rhodomyrtus psidioides
CAATTCCTTGGCAGAAAGGTCTTCTTCAAACTGACAGAAGAAGTAATCAAGAAGACGTGGGGTGATCAAGTAGTCGATATTCGAATGCATGAGAACGGATTCTACTTTATTCGTATCCCAGATGAGCAGTTTAGAAAGGAAGTTCTAGATTTGGGACTTATCTCTATCATGAATTGCACTATGATTCTTCGGGCCTGGCATCCAAAATTGAAGATGAGGAAGGACATGCATGAAACACTTCCGGTGTGGGTAAGACTAAGGGAAGTTCCACTCTCGCTTTGGAACCCTCGGGGTATTAGTCGTATAGCAAGTGCGATTGGAAATCCTCTCTATGTGGATACTCAAACGGAGAATCTTAAGAGATTGTCCTTTGCAAGAGTCTGTATTGAAATTAGGGCTGCTGAACCACGCCCTAAAGAAGTGGAGATAGTATGGGATGATGACCTGATTATAGTAGGAATTGAATATGAATGGAACCCTCTGGCTTGTGAAGAGTGTCGAGTCTATGGCCATAAACAAGGCTCTCTCGGCTTCCCTTGTGCTAGGCCAGCAGAAACTCCCTTGCCCGTGCCATTGCCCCGAGCTCTTAAAAATCAACAAAGGCAGGAAAGTGGCTGGCAGCAGGTGACTCGTAGAAGGAGGAATGGCTCCTCTAAAGATACTGATCCCCAAGCTGTTCCAGACCAGGTGGGTCCTCAGGTTGCTCAGGCTTCTTACCTGAGTTCTACATCAAATCTTGAAGCAGTGGCTGAGGTAGATACAGGTTTGAGAGTGGATGCTGCTATTCCTCCCCAACCTGCATTGGAACCGAAGGGTGGCGGGCCAATTACCACTATCCCAGATGGAGTGAATCCTGCCGGCCAAGAGAAGCTTGGACAGCAACCTCAGAATGTCACTGAACCTGCTGCTTCTTCGATTTTGCCAGTCACTCATGGCATGGATATGACAACGGTTATTCTGCCCCGTAACGCTAGAGCTGATATTCCCCCAGCATGTGTAACCATCCCATTGGCAGCAGCACAGAAGGTACCTACTATTGCACTGCCTTCTCCCTCCTCAGCAAAGATATATGCTGGTAGGACTCGGGCTGCTGCTTTTCCTGTCACGCTTGGACTCTCTCGGCCTGCCCCAGTTACCAGGAGCAACAAGTCAGCAACTACCCTTTTCCACCCTCCAGTAGATGCTGCTCCTAAAACTCGATCTGCCTCAGCTCTTGGCCTGACCAGATCACGCTCAGTCCCTTCATCTGACAGAGCCCCAATGCTGGATCAGCAGCAAGCTACTTCTGCGACACAGACTTCATTAGTGGATTCTGTTATCTCCTCAGGCTCTGATGAAGAAGACCAGGCTGCAAGCAAGGTGGATAGTGATGAGGAACCTTCCTCCCCCTCCCGACCTAGTGATCGGCTGACAGTGTGTGCCCTTAATATTGATTCTAATACTCTTCAACATGAGGCTGACCTCAGTGGGGAGGATAGCTCTTCTTCCTCGAGAACAGGCAAGGCCAAAAAGAAGAAGGGTAGAAGGAGGTACCGGTGACTCTCCATTTCACGGTAATCATGTTTTTTGGTGTCTGGAACATTAGGGGCTTGGCTAGCCCCCTTAAACAAGCTGAACTGAGAAATTTTACTAGAAGCAGCTCGCTTTCTTGTATCGGAATTCTGGAGACGAAAATCAAAGCGTCCTCGTTTACAAGTATCTCTAATAGTATACTACCTGAGTGGAAATGGGTGGCCAACTATGAACATTCTCCTCGGGGTAGAATATGGATTGGGTGGAACCCTCAAGCTGTTGAACTCTCTCTGTTGTCAAGCTCGGCTCAGGTAATGCATGTCAGCCTTCGGTCGACAGACATGGATAGAGCAATCCTTTTTTCTGTGGTTTATGGGGAGCACTCTTTTAGCACTAGAAGAATACTTTGGAATGAACTCCTTCATTTTAGCAACTGTGAAGAGCCATGGGTAGTGGCTGGAGATTTTAATGCTATTAGAGACCACTCTGACAGATTTGGGAGCTCTACCCCTTGGATCCCAGCCTTTGATGAGTTCGGTGCTTGTCTAGATCAAGCGGGCCTAGACGATCTTCGCTATGTGGGATACAGATTCACTTGGTTCACCTCTTCTGGACCGACAAGAAAACAAAGGAAGATTGACCGTGTGCTAGTTAACGATCATTGGAGACAACTATTCTCCTTTTCTGAAGCTTCCTTCTTGGCACCGGGGATCTCTGATCACACACCAATGGTGATTAAGATATTGCCCCCACCAATCTCAAAGAAACCGTTCAAGTTTTTTAAGTACTGGATCACTCACCCCACTTACAAAGACATTGTCTCCCAGGTGTGGGCTACTCCTTTCATTGGTAATCCTATGTATATTGTATATAGGAGACTCAAGCTCTTAAAGTGCAGACTCAAGCATTTAAATAGAAGCTCCTTCTCTGATATCTCTCAACGTACGGAACAAGCGAGGCTGGCTCTAAACGCAATCCAAGATGCTTTAGTTTATGATCCCTTGAACCAGAATCTGGTGGACCGAGAGGCTAACCTGCTGAGGGATTTTTCCATGCTGCGTATCCAAGAGGAATCATTCTACCGACAAAAATCCAGGGTCAAATGGCTGAAAGAAGGGGATGCAAACACGAGCTACTTTCACCATTTTGCTAACAAGAGGAGACTCCACAATCGCATACTCTCGATCTCAAATTCTGATGGGGAAATCTTAACCGAACCTACCCAGATTCGGGTACACATTGTTGACCACTTCTCAGCCCTACTACAAGGTGATCCACTGAACTCTGTCCCTGAGATTTCTTTGATCCGGGAGTACATTACTAAGACATTGGATGAGGAGCAAGTCTTACTTCTTTCCCAGCCGGTTACTAATGAGGAAATCAAGACCACTCTCTTCTCTCTCGCCAAGAGTAAGGCCCCTGGACCTGATGGCTTTATTGTGGAATTCTTTATAAACTCCTGGGATGTCGTTGGATGCTCGGTCACAGATGCTATTAAAGAGTTTTTCAGAACTGGTAGACTCCTCAAGGAAATCAACACCACAATTCTAACGTTGGTTCCTAAGTCTCCAAATGCTATGGCCATGAATGACTTTCGTCCCATAGCGTGCTGTAACACTTTGTATAAGTGTATCACTAAAATCTTGGCCAACCGGATTGCTTCTATCCTGCCGTCTATCATCTCCCTTCCTCAGGCGGCTTTTGTGAAAGGGAGGAGAATAAGCGATAATATCATGCTTGCACAGGAATTGTTTGCAGATTTCCATCACAACCCTTACCTACCCAAGTGTGCAATCAAGGTAGATTTCCAGAAGGCTTATGACACTGTGGATTGGAACTTCTTGAAGGCTGTACTTCTTGCCTTTCGGTTTCCCGACCCTATGGTTAATCTAATCATGGAATGTGTCTCTACTCCAATGTTCTCGGTTGCTATTAATGGTGAACTTCATGGATTCTTTTCTAGCAAAAGAGGCATCAGACAAGGAGATCCCATATCCCCATATCTCTTCACTATGGTTATGGAAATATTCACCGGTATTCTACACTCGAAGGCATGCCAACCCGGCTTCAAGTTCTATTGGCGATGCAAACAAACACAACTGTCCCACCTCTTTTTTGCTGATGATGTTCTGATATTTGTTGAAGGCCACATCCCCTCCATTCAATCACTAAAGGAAGGAATTGAGCTCTTCTCCACTTGGTCGGGGCTAAGGCCCAACCCCAACAAAAGTGAAGTCTTCTTAGCTGGTGGAACAAGCACACTGAAAGGGCAAGTTCGGCAACTCCTCGGGTTCCAAGAAGGTACTCTTCCTTTTCGCTACTTGGGGGTGCCCGTCATATCATTGAGACTTGGTAAATCAGATTGTGACGCACTAGTAAACGCTGTTACTTCTAGAGCGCGATCTTGGGCTCATAGATTTCTTTCTTATGCTGGGCGTCTCCAGCTTGTCAAATCTGTACTCCAGTCTATCCAAGTCTATTGGGCTGCTGTCTTTACCTTACCAAAATCCGTATTGAAGAGAATTGAGCTCATTCTCAGACAGTTTTTGTGGAAAGGACCGGAACTAGGTGTCGGAGGGGCGAAAGTGTCGTGGGTTGATATCTGCCTCCCTAAGAATGAAGGGGGACTTGGAATTCGGCGGCTACAAGATTGTAACAAGGCCATGACACTAAAGCATATCTGGATTTTATTCACGGACAAGGAATCTCTATGGTGCAAGTGGATACATTCAACCTTTTTGAAGAAAACAAATTTCTGGATAGCAAAAAGACCAACATTTTGCTCCTGGGCATGGAAGAAAATACTAGATATTAGGCCTCAATTTCGGATGTGCTTCAAGTGGAAGATAGGAAATGGTCATTCCATGTCGTTCTGGTATGATAATTGGCATGAAAGTGGACCCCTACACTTGAGATTTGGGGATGGAGATATCTACCGAACGCGAGTACCACGCGACATTTCGGTCTTTGATTTCTTCGCCTCTGAATGGGAACCGTCGCCTATCATGGATGACTTGCTAACCTCCCTAGGAATGGCACCCACTCTCCTTGACACGTGGAATGATAAACTTGTATGGGAAGGCCATAAATCGGGAGAGTTCTCTGTCTCTTCGGCCTGGGAGCTCATTCGACACAAGGGCCAAATTGTACGCTGGCATTCCTTCATATGGGACAAAGCTTTAGCTCCTCGTGATGCCTTCATTATGTGGCTGGCCACACATCATCGACTACCCACGCAGAGGATGCTTATTCAAAACCACAGAATAGATGAGGCGACTTGTGCATTCTGCCGAACAACACCAGATTCCATCAACCATCTATTCTTTGAGTGCTCAACCACCAGAGAACTAGCAACGGTATGGGCGACCAGATGCAACCTAAGATGGAGAAACTGCCCGTGGGATAACCTCATCCGGTGGGCAGGGCAGAACATTAGCGGGCAATCCTTTGGACACCGTATTGCTCGTTTTTCTCTAGGAGCGTTGTGCCATATCATTTGGACAGAGAGGAACAATATCTTATTTCGTGGCAAGAAGCTTTTCGTGCCGGCAATCATTATGCATCTTACAAAATTGGTCAAAGACAAAGCGATTGCCTTGGGGAAGATATGTGACCATCCCCGTAATAGAAGCATCCAAATAAATTGGGGCCTCTCACCTAGCATCTTTGGCGATATCACTCACAATGTATGAGCTTAACCATCTCTTCTGTGTGTGTCAGACCATCACTAGGTTGAGTGGATGGAGTCGCAGGGAAGATAAAGCTTGCTGCATATTTTGTATATTGCTGCCTTCGCCTGATACTATGGAGATTCATGGGCTGAATTCAAGCCTCCCTCTACTCAAACCGAACAGGAACAGACTTATCATCCGCTGGTGGCCCGGAACCTCTTTGCTGCCCTGCAGGTTGTCCTACTGCCCTCTAATTCCCGAGCTGACTTATTGGTGCCCAATCGGGGACCTGCTAAAGAAACATGGATGTCTACTGCCGCAGCTTCCCTTCTGTAAAGTCTGGAGTCGTCTCTCTGTTCCCTCTGCCCCCTCCTTGGTGCTGCTACGCTGTCTCTTAGGCTTTTCCCGGGCTGTCTCTTGCCCTGTTTGTTGGAGGTTTGATCTGGTCATGATGGGAGCTGATTGGTTGGCTGACCTCATTTACGGTTTACCCTGCTACTGCCCATGTTGGGAACTACCTAGCTGTCTTCACTCTTTCCTTTCTACGACTGCAGGAACCTTGTGCCTGCACTTGGGTGCTGTTTGGGCCTTTCTGTTACTTTCTTTCCTTTTCTTTCTGGTTCGCTTTACCCCAGCTAAGCTCCCTTGCTGCTGTATTTGGCTGTTCTTTTGCTTTTTCTTACCTTGTTTTGCTAGCCGGTTCATACTTGGTTCAACCTTGCTGCGAATAGCTCTACTACTTCGACAGGAAGATATCCTCTCCCTTGGCCTCCTCTGCTTAGGCCGGTTGCTCCAAATTTTTGGAAAAGCTACCTCGCTGCTGCCTCCCTCTGCTGGACATTCAGACCGGCGCCACTCAAGGCCTCTCTAATCGGATGTTTTTAGTTGTACCCTGCCGTGTGGTTAAATCTGACCACCAACTTCGGCCAACCTTTGCCGCTTGTTTGGCGTTTTTTGCTAATTTGTAGTGTGCCTACTGCTAATGCATTGGCCTGTGGATAGGCCACTTTAATTTATGAGAAAAACGATGATATTTTGCACTCGGTTCACCGTTGAATCAATTTTGGCATGTTGCCAATTTTGATCCATGGTTTTTGTGGCCGGTTCCCTTGTACCTAGCAGCTTGAAAAGTATATACAATCTTACCTTACCAAAAAAAAAAAAAAAAAAAAAAAACAACTGTGGTAGACGGAGAAATGGCGCCACTAAAGGTACTGATCCCCAAGCTGTTCCAAACTAGGGGGGATTTCAGGTTGCCCAGCCTCCTCACCTGAGTTCTACATCAAACCTAGAAGTAGTAGCTGAGGCAAATACAGCTTTGAGAGTGGCTGCTACTGTCCCTCCCCAGCCTGCAAAGGAATCGAAGGGTAGCAGGCCACTTAACACTCCTACCCCAGATGTAGTGAACCCTTCCGAACAAGGTGAACCCTTGACATTGCACCAATTCTTGGCTAACCCTGTGCCACCTACTCAACAAGGTGATGTATGTGCTATGGATGTCTACTCTCAAGAGACGCTCAGACAGCAACCTCAGGCTGTCCCTGAACCTACTGCTCCTTTGATATTGCCAGTCCCTCATGGCAAGGATACTTGTTGACACATGATTTTTGACCAAGTCTTTTTTTAGTTTTATTTTTTGAAAAATCACAAAATATTCATAAAAAGTCAAAAAATTACAAAATCAACTTTGGTGGCCTTGGCCAAGCCTAAGGAACCATTCTTGACCAAAACATAATTTTCCATATTTTTTACATTTTTTAGTATTTTTAGAAAATAGAAAAATACTCAAAAAATCAAGAAAAATAGCATTTGAGGTCACAAAAATATAAAAAATAACCAATATTTTTCTTTTTAATCCCTTGTATTTTTGACCTCACAAAAAGTTCAAAATTGGATTCAATTATGGGTGTGCCTTTGTAACCCATACTATTGAATTTGAGAAAAAATATGTTCTGAGTCATTTTATTTGTAATATTTTGCATTTCCCGAATCTTGACATTCGACTTGATTGCCCCACATTTCAATTTGGTTCAATTGTGCGCTGATTTGATCAATTTTGGCCTTAGGGACCTAATTCCATAAAAATCTTTTCATTTTAGTCCCTATAATGCCAATTCTGAAATTAAAATTTTCTGAGGGACACCCACAAAACCCCAATGCTTCCTCCCTATAGTATTCGACCCCCTGAATCTAATGGTAAGCTCAATTGGGGCCGATTCGTCCACTAAGAACATCAATTTGGCAAAAATCAATTTCGGATCTTACTCAACGTTTGGGGTTTTCACATGATTGTGTGTGTTATGATCACGAAAATCACATTTTTAGATGGAGTCTGCGCCATGGAGTCCAATTTTAGTGTCAATGTTGTGATCTTGGCACATATAGACGTCCAATTTGAACAACGAAAGTAGAACAGGGTCAACTGGGTCGGGTTGACTGACCTAGTCAACCCGGTTGACCAACCAGAAAAAAAGAGAGAGAACAGAATTGCCCTGTTCCTCTTCCTTCGCAGACACACAAGGAAAAGCGAGAGGAAGCTCGATCAATCGGAGGAGGAATTGACACACCCAGGCGCGCAAAATAGCTCCGATACATTCACCGGATCGAGCTCGAAGCCAACGTGCCAAAACCCACGCCCCTTCGGCACGTGACGCGAGCTCAAGAAGTCCATTTGCAGAGGCCGTTCGGGTATAATAGTGGAGGAAGAAATCTATTAAACAAAATCAGTTAAGAAAAGAGAGGAAGAGGGCTCGCGAACACAGAGAGAGATAGAGAGAGAGAGAGAGAGAGAGAGAGAGAGAGAGAGAGAGAGAGAGAGAGAGAGAGAGAGAGAGAGAGAGAGAGCGTTGGACGAATCCCCTCACCGCCATAACCACCGAGCTCCGCCGAGGCTTCCAAGCCTTCGTCGTCGCGTCCGGAGTAAAATAGAGACCGATGAACGACCCCCAAAGCTTGGTGACATCCTGAGAAGGCTCGTAAACTTGTCGGATCTGCCTAAAATGGCCTGGAAAGGTATGACTCCTCCCCGAGCTTTCTCTCGGTCGTTAATGGCGACTTGAGTTCTACTTACTTGTTTTACGAGTTGTCGATCTAGAATTGCTTCTTGCGCATCCCTGATCATTCTCCAACTCGTTTTTCGCATTTTCGTTGCATAAAACCATTGAGTCAACCCCCGACTTTGACCGATTGGCCGTGAATGCTATGACTCATCCTAGGTTGAACCGAACCCTCGCGATGGTCAGGTAAGCTTTCTCAACTCTTCGTGATACTTCCTGATCGATTTGCTCAGCTAAGCGACGCTAGAAATGGCCAGGACGAGTAGTCGCCGGAGCCTAGCTTCGGCCAGAGATGACATGTATGTGAGCTGTGATTCTGCTGTGTCGAGGCTTCGGTATGTTATAGAAGAGATCGAAACGAATCGAATGGCGGTAGTTTCGCGAGCTTTGGAGGTCTGTAGGCGAAGAAATCACCTTCCGACGAGGCGCCGGCAAAACAGAGCTGGCGCCGATCGTCTTCCTCGGCGAGTCCGTTGACTGGTCAACAAGAGTTGAGCAGTCAACACTGACGTGTCGCTGACGTGGCGCCCACGTGGCAGCCACGTCAGCATCGGTTGTTATAACCGAATAACAAAAGATGATCGGACGGTGGAGAGTTGGCCACGTGTCACGATCTCGCATTTTTTAGAATAAAAATGATTTGCGGAAATAAAAAAAATGCCATCGATCGAACGGTCGAGATTCAATCCTGTCTTCCAATCGTGGCCGTCGATTGCTTTGATTAGATCCGATCGTTCGCGCGTCTGCCACGTGGCGTAATCAGAAGCATTGATTCAAGTTTAGGCGGGAATTTGAAAAACCGAGCGGGAGGAGCATACGGTGCCGTTTTGGTGATGCCGATCGGGTCCGGGCCGGGCCGGTCGCCGCGGGTCATGGACCGGGTCACCCGACCCGGCCCGGATAACATTTTTTTTAATAAAAAAATCGAAAAATGATTTTAAAAATAAAAAAAATAAAAAAAAATCAGAAAAATCCTAGAAAATCCAAAAAATGCTAGAAAATTCCAGAAAATTCCAAAAAATGTGGAAAAATTGTGAAAAAAATCCTAGACACTCCAGAAACCCCAAAAAATCAAGGGTTGACCACAGACAACTGGTCAACCCTATTTTTGGGGTTTCTTATCCGCTCTTCCGAGACTTGGCGACATTACCCTTTAGGGGTAAGTCGCCTCTGCTGTGTATACGACATAAGACCGATAATGCCAATGTAAGAATTAGGGTCGGGTAGGTGTCCAATTCTTAGGTTTGGATTTTTCGAGTCCCACCTCTTTTATCAAAATGACGATTTTGCCCTTCAATAGAAAAATCGTCTTTCTTGTCTCAATCGAGTTCTGAAAATTGCTTAAAGTTAGGTTTGGGTCAAGTGGACGACCAACCCTAATATTTGAGATTTTCAGTTCTCATCTTTGTCTAAAATGACGACTTTATCCCTCTGAAGGTAAAATCACTTTTAAATTTCAGAAAAATCCTGAAAATTCCCGAAAAATAGGAAATGGATTGGATTGATGGCCAATCCTATTTCCACTGTCCTTTGACTTCCCAAATCATCTAAAATGACAGATTTACCCTTTCAAGGTAAATTTTCCCCGAATTATTCAAAATTACGATTCTGCACCTCATTGGCGAATCATGTCCAAATCACTCAATCCTTGATTGATATTCCTCTAGGCTAATAGGGCCTCATTAGGGATGCCATGCTGCTTTCATATGTTTTATCCGCATGTACTAGATCCTTGATTTGCGCACTTATTTCTATTGATTGTGATTGATAGGGTAGTAATTCCCATTTGCATAACTCCTAGATTTAGGATCTGTACCCCACTCGTCTGTATGAAATCCTAGGATCAGATAAACCATTCAGCTTAGGTATCGAAAGGGCGTCAACTCTGACAGTTGGCGTAACTAAGTCCCCGAACCCACTTCTCTGGTTTCCGCAGAATCGAATAGACCACTCCCAACTATTCGATAGGGTTTCCAATCGTACCCTCCACGAAACGATTGGTGGCGACTCCTTGGCATGTACACTCATCACATGTCACTAGACCACACTGAAGGTCGACCACGTATATCCAGCAGTTGCGATTTGGGTAATGGACCTTGGGAGAGGCCCGTGTCCGATCATACAACATCGGACGGCCCATTAACACTCCGCTCGAGAGGGTCGCGACAGACTGGCGACTCCATTGGGGAATTATTCTAAACCAGAGTCTCTGGTTACGAATTTCAGAGGACTTGAGCCGATTAAAAAGTTGTTTGATTTATCTGACCTTGTTTTCTGCAGATGCTCTCGAAGGTAAGGTACTTACACTAACTATTGTGTTAGATGTTTTTGCAGATTTGAGAAATAAGGGGTGGAGTGATTGTTGACATTTTTGCCTGTATGTTGGAGTTGGGAATGTATGTTTATTTTTATGCACATACTGAAGCGGTGTTTTGATACAAACTGCGGTGCATGACTTTGCATTTTGATGATCACGACACATTGCATACACTAGCGGTCAAACCCCGACTGCAACCACCTCTAGCTTACCTTAGATAGGGAAGGGATGCGAAAAGGATCTGGTGTTTGATGGCACTTGAGACTTTCATATTCGTTCCCGCCTACCATCTGCATTGGCGATATCTAGCCCTCATGGGTAGGTACCCTTGGGGAGGAATCTGCCTCATGTGGATCGTGGGAGCCTAAGCCATAGGTTCCTCACCTGATTTTTCGATTTTTAGAGTATACCCACTTGTCTCATGCGCGTGTCTATGAATGATTAGTATACCTAAAACCATCCATTGATACAAGGGGACATTCCACATTCCCCCAAATATGGTTGGTAAGGCATTTATTTTCAATGTACTTTATTATTCCCTGCTCTATAATATGATTCATACATTACATACATTCATATGCATTCGCATCATGAAAATCACTCAAGTGACTAATTGAAACAACGATGGTAATAGGGTAGGATGTCGCTGTTCCCTAAGAGTTCGACAGAATTGGTGACCTTCGAGTACTTAAGGAAAGTCACTCGCCTTGGACCAAACACAAGGCTACACTTTACCAGATTCGTGCATGGTCGGGAACTGACTGGACGTAAGCTAGGATATGCGGAAGATTGTCAAACCCGCTACTACGTCTATAACCTCAGATTCAAGCGACAAGCAGACGAGATGTTTAAAAATTATCTGGAGATGAAGAGACAGCGTCGCAACCAGCTGGCCAAGGAGGCATATGCCCGTCGGAAGGCCGAACTACTGACCAAAGAAAGTGTACCCGTGATCACTTTTTGGGGAAAAAGAAGACGTCCTGCTACCAAGACAAAGCCAAAGCGTATCACACTCAAGAAGGTGAAACCCGAGAAGGCTCATGAAGTCGTCATACCATGGACCAGAGAATGGCCAGAGGAACTACGACCTTTCGACCAGAACATTGAAGATAACTCCCCTACACTTGATTGAAGGAGAGTTCTCGACTGACTGTCAAGAGTGATTTGGATCCTCACATTCCATTGACCTTTTATGGCTTTCTTGTTTGAAGAATCTTTCTCTCTTTCATTAGGAATCTTGATTGTAATAAAAGTTCATTTCACTTTGTTCATTTGATGTATTGACCAATGGAATGTGACATTACTGTTTCCCTTAGTCACTGAGTGAACCTGACTAAATTGCATAATTCACTTCCCTGAAATTCGAGTTAGGCTTTAAGTCAGGCCTTCGAGACCTGAAATGGGTCCTAATTTCCATTTCTTCAAAATGAACTATGCAATTAAGTTAGCCCATGCATATCTCATGGCATATGCATAATCATGTCTTTAAAGTAATTTCCGACGATTGACCTTTTAAAAATCATTTGCATATTTTAGACTTGATGGGAAAGAGTGATATTCAAGTGTTCAAAGTTCCCCGGGACGAACTCCAATCATGGTGGGATAGCATGGGCGAAGCCAGCCATAAGTATGCTGAATCACGACTAGGATACCTGTTACACTTGCTGAAGATTGAGTGTCCACCTGCCTTTATTCAAGCCATGGCGCTCTATTGGGATCCTACCACCGCTACATTTTGCATGGAAGGACTGGAGATTACTCCCACTATCGAGGAGTACAGTGCCGTCATCGGAGTTGAGTTCACTCACACACTCGTTCGACCCCCCATAGGATTTGAACCCCTGAGTCAGGTGGCTGAATTCCTTGACACAAGCCTAAGCGAAGTCAAAACAGATGCAAAAAGCAATTCTGGACGAATCTCCCTATCTTTCCTTATAGACCGATTTTCCTGCCTCCTTGCTGCTAAAGGGACAAAATCCGATAGAGCCTTTATCTTGGCATTCTTCAGCTTTGTGCTGTTCCCAATCTCATCTGTCACCTTCGACCCTATCATGGCTATAGTAGCCAGACAAGTCTGCTGTGGGTGGGATTACTCAAACATCATCCTTGCCGAAACCTTCCTTTCCTTAAATCGCTTCAAGAAAAATAAAAATGGAATCTTTAGAGCCTCTAGTGATCTTTTGTATCTATGGTTCACATCCCATATCAGACAATTCCACATCCGCATGGGTTTCACTGAAATTAGCCCTGATGCACATCCTCTTAAAACCTTTGTCAGAACACATACACGTATTCCTAAGTTCAACTTCGTAGAGTGGAAAAACTTCCTTAAAGTTCTAAGGCCCGAACAACTCCGATGGCGGCTAAGGTTACCAACGCTAGGCAAAGTCAGATTGGCCTGCGATGACAAAGGTCCAGTCCCCTTGCTAGGATTCACGGGCGCTACAAGGGATCCCCTCTCCATCACAACTTGGTATCTTTTCTTTTGACATACCGAGCAAGACTCTCATGGAGGAGGAGAAGAAACAGTTTGAAGCCAAGGTGACATCCATCATCCGCTCCTTGAAGAATTCGCAAGTCGAAGAAATAAGTTGGCCAGAAAACATGACTCATGAAGAAAACATTCATAGAGCCACTGCAGAATACATTCAACGCTTTAAAACGACCAGACGGAACCTTGTCGAGCCATACGTACCCGAATACATCGTACCATATATACCTGGAATAGAGCCGTACGTACCCGAAGACATGGGACCGCTACCATATTCAGAGGATGAGGAGCCCCGGACTGAAGAGGGGAATCCATACTGGCATGATGAGGATACCTTAGACCTCAAGCGTCCTAGACTTGAATAGGCTATTCTATCAAGTGTAAAATAAGCAAACATTGTGACCCCTTCTCATACATTCTCATTTCTGTGTGATGCTATTTTGAACACATGAGCATAAATGTGAACATGTTTTGCGAATACATAGAAACTATCGTCCGAAATTACGCTTCTTTTAATTTCATGAATTCTTGTCCAAAAATGATTAAAAGAACTACTTACATGAGGCTAAGGCTCACGAGGTAGCCCTTTTTCCCATCCACCGACAAGAAGCATGCAACTAAAAGAATTAACTGCTTCTTTTTGGCAAAGACAAAAGAAATACTCACTGGGAATCCTTCTGAAACATGTACACTCTCATCACGGAATTACCAACACATCGTTTCCGAACTCGCCTTAAGACAGGAATGGAGCAACAAGAATTGACTCCGTGTGTGGGCATGCTGGAATCTCAGATGACCGCCATAGCAACTATGATGGCAGACATCAAGGCAATGCTGGAAGCTACCCAAGCTAAACAAACAACGGGTCATAACCAGAACAACGCAGGTCCTTCTTTTGTACCTGATACAGCAGATAAGGAGGTGACGAGAGATACTCAACATGCAGAAGAGGACATCCATGAACCAAACAGCCGGCCACAACAAAAGGCCTCGCTTGTTGTTATCAACCTCGAGAAAGAGGAGAAGGGGAAGCAGACTGTGAAAATCGAAGCAGAGGCTACAAGGTTGGCCAAGATCGAGGAGTGCTTGAGCAGCCAAGGTTACGAGTTAGCTCGCTTCGACAAAATATCTCCTTTTGCTAAAGTAGAGACTCTTCCTGACTATAAGGAGCCAGAGTTCGTAAGAAAGTATAACGGGACAGGCTGTCCCCATGCCCACCTCAAATATTATCTGCGCAAGATGGCGCACTATTCGGATTATATTCCACTATTGATGAACACGTTCCAAGAGAGTTTGGCCGGCGCCGCTCTGGCTTGGTTCATTGAGCTAGACCTAGAAGATTATGATGGATGGGAGGATCTTGCAGAAGACTTCCTCATACAGTACAAGTTCAACATGGCTATAGCCCCAACAAGAGAAGACCTTCTACGAACTTCAAAGGCGAGAGGCGAATCCATCAGGACATATGCCCAGAGGTGGCGAGCCTTGGCTACCCAAGTAAAGCCGTCAATCCCAGAAGAGGAGCTGATCGACTTATTCCTAAAAGCGCTCCCCTACGAGTACTTTGACAGGCTGAACACTTCCGGATGTCAAACATTTGCACACTTGATAAAGGTTGCTGAAAGGCTAGAATGAGCCTTGAGAGAAAGGAGGCCTCATGAAGCTCCTACTAGGAAGTAGTATCCCTTGAAAAAGGAGAGAGAAGCCGGACTGGACATAGCGTTTATACCGGATCCCCACAAGCCCAAGCCGTTTGGCAATTCCAATCAGACCAAAGGAGGATCGTCCTGGTCAACACCGAAAGTACAAGAGCCCAGAAGAAGGCTACCCCAGAAGCAATTTTCTCAGCTCCCAAGGCCTTTATCCAAGTTTCTCCCAGTGCTGCTAGAGCAACGCCTGGTGGCAAAAGAACCGCCTAGGGCAAACCCTGTCAAATATCCTGGCTTTGATGAAAACCAAACCTGTATCTACCACATAGGCGAGAGAGGGCATAATGTGGACAACTGCTATATCCTCAAGCTGAAGGTGCAAGCTTTGATTGACAGTCAAATTCTGAAGTTTGACAATATGGCCCCAAATGTACAAGAAAACCCACTTCCAGATCATCAAGCAGTAGGAGCAATATTTGCTGAAGTAGAGGAACACTGCCTTAAGCTGAAGGTAGACGTACCTAAGCTGACCAACTTGCTAGCAGCCGCTTCATCATACCCAAAAGCAAGAGAGATCTCTGTTGACGAAAAGAAGCTATGTATCGCCAAAATGATGAGCTTGGGGATAATGTCCGATATTACTAATGAAGAATTCGAAGGAGTTGAAGCTTCTTTATCTTTGGGAGGAAGCTACTTCGTGATCACAACAGAGTGGGGCAGCACCTGGGACATCCCACACGAGAATCTGGTAGATAGTCTTGAGCCGGTCACTCAGTCAGAAAAAGAATTCGAAAAGGACGAACTAGAAGCCAAGAGGCGAAGTCAAGCGGACCGCAAATTTATGGCCAAAGCGCTTGAAAAAGGGCGAAATTGTAGACAACCTTGGTCAAGATTCTGGGGGGGTACAACTTCAAAGTGAAATATTCAGCCCCTCCCAGCTTTTTTCAGAAAATTGAGGACATCATACCAGACGGATGGGGAGGTATGGATGATCTCTCTCAACCAGAGACCTCGAAGGACGTAGAAGAACTTCTTTCAAAAGGGCTTGACGACACCGTATCAATGGTAGAAGTCGCTACGACAGTGGTAATCAGATTGGAAGAACTTGATTGCATGAGCGGGGTGAAAGACTACCTAGTCAAGCCTGTTGTGATTCAACTGCCGCAAGAAGAAGCAGACAGCACGACTAAACCGAAGACGTCTTATCAGGCAACTGTAACTATAGAAGTCCCCCTAGTAGAAGAATACGATCCTAAAGCAGTCCATTGGGACTATGGGACTAAAGAAGTAGACGCAGTAATGAGGTCTGGACGGTTTTATGCTCCTAGGGAGGGCGATCCGAAAAAAAGGACGTCTCAAAGGAAGACGCCGAAAAGCTCATATCATCATCAAAACCAGCGAGTTCGAAGTAATAGAGCAGCTGAGGAAGATGCCGGCTCAAATATCCTTGCTAGATTTATTCATCAACTTAGAGAAGCACAAGAACGCACTGTTGAAAATACTCAACGAAGTACATGTCCCTGGATCAATTAACGAGGTACAATTGGGGGACTTTGTGGGGGCAATCCTTTTAAAAGACCAGTTGAGCTTCTCTGACGAGAACTTCCCCATGGAAGGAAGAGGGCACAACAAGGCCTTATATGTCTCCGCACAATGTAACGGGAAGACAGTGGCACATGTATTAATCGACAATGGATCAGCCTTCAATATTTGCCCTTTGGCTACCCTAAGAAGTTTGGGAATCAATGAGGAAACGGTTAAGGCATCCAAAACGGCTGTGAGAGCTTTCGACGGAATGAGGAAGACCGTGGTGGGCGAGATTGAGCTTGACGTATTTATCGGCCCGACGAAATTCTCTATAAACTTCCAAGTAATGGATCTGCCCAGTGCATTCGGATTCTTGCTGGGAAAGCCTTGGATCCATACAGCAGGAGCCGTCCCTTCAAGCTTGCATCAAAAAGTACGCTTTGTAGTGGATGGGAAGGTGATTACCATACATGGAGAAATCGACCTCCAGACATACCAGAGCAGTGCCATTGCCTATATTGAACCCGAAGTGAAGACAGAAGCAAGCTATCATTTCCTAGAACTAGTAGCAACAGTTCATACCCCGGCAGGAGCAAGATTGAGAACCCCCTATATCTTAGAAGCCAATCTCTTACCAGCCAAGATATTACTTACATATGGGTTTAACCCTGGAAAAGGTCTGGGTAAGCACAGTTAAGGGATAAATGTCCCCCTGCAGTTAAAAACTAACCCGCATAGAATGGGTTTGGGGTACTAGAAATATCGCGTGAATGAATTTGTCCCGGAAGCAGCAGGCCGAGGCCGAGGCAAAAGCCTGAGACGTCGGAGAGGCCGAAACAACTTGAATGACTCGTTCATCGGTTCTCCAACTTGGAAAGGCAGATCGAAGATATTTCCTCTGAACACCTACTTCAACCAGAACTCTAAATGGTTATCTGAAGAAAATGTCACTTCACCGATAGAACCAGATCTGACAAATCCTTTTCTTGAAGACAACTCTGTAAATGCCGTCATAGAATGGCTAAGTGATGAAGCCACTTCCTCTGAGTAACGAGACTCTTCCCTTGTCTTTAAATACTGCATTTAGAACTTTTTTGAATTTTGTCGCATTTTCTTTCCTTATTGTACGTATAGGGAAACGCCTTTGGATCTCCGGCCGTTGGTCCAAATAGCACATCTTGTAATGCGGCCCATCTTGCATTCAATAAAACCATACATATTTTGTTAAGGACATATGGAACCACGAATCAGCCCAATGATGATACTAGTCTTCTGCACAGAAGCTTGAGGCCTGATTTGCCGTATGACTCCTGATTTCCAAAGAGATTTCCTTGGGGCCAAAATATCCAATGACATGAGGATTAGTCCCGTTTATACCTGTACCTATTTCGAAAACTCTTTCGAAAAGACTTTCCATGATCATGCATGTCATTCTTATGGAATACAAACAAACCATACTCATGACATTTCAGGCATATTATCTCAAACATGCATACCAGGTTGTTACGAGATTCGGATTTCTCCAGTAACCATTCTTATAGCATTGGGGAAGATGAAGACGAGGGTTATGCGTCTATCCGCAGAAATTGGAATGCCTTTGAGGAATCGACGCCTCCTACTTCAGAAGAACCAATCATTGTTAATCTGGGAGACTCCGTGAATATCAAAGAGGTCAAGATCGGCGGGCATTTATCCTGAAATGAAAGGCTCGAGTTCACAGAGTTATTGAAAGAATATCAAGACATTTTTGCATGGTCTTACGCTGATATGCCAGGCCTAGATCCTAAGATCGTGGAGCATGCCTTACGCACAGATCCTAGTATCAAACCTGTCAAGCAAGGCAGCAGGCGGATGAAGGCTGAGTTGGAAGACAAAATTAAGGAAGAAGTCATGAAGCTTCTTAGGGTAGGCTTTATTGAAGCTATCTCATACTCATACTGTATTGCAAATATAGTCCCCGTCATGAAGAAGGATGGTAAAGTTCGGATCTGCGTGGATTACCGAGATTTGAATAGAGCAAGCCCAAAAGATGATTTTCCACTTCCTCACATTGATGTGTTAGTGGATAGCACAGCATGTTATGAATTGTTCTCGTTTATGGATGGATTCTCGGGATACAACTAAATCTTCATGAAACAAGAAGACAAACCAAAGACTGCTTTTACCACACCCTGGGGGAACTTTTGCTACAAAGTCATGCCCTTTGGATTAAAAAACGCCGGGGCTACCTATCAGAAGGCCATGGTCACATTATTCCATGATATGATCCACAAAGAAATTGAAGTATGCGTCGACGACATGATCGCCAAATCCAAGAAAGGACAGGATCACGTACAGGTGTTAAGAAAATTATTTGAGCGCCTGCGCAAATATAAGTTGAGGTTGAACCCTAACAAATGAGTGTTTGGGGCAAAATCTGGGAAACTTCTTGGGTTCGTAGTCAGTAACAAGGGCATTGAGATTGATCCTTCAAAGATTCAAGCTATCTACGATCTGTCAACTCTCTCCACAGTAAAAGAAGTAAGAAGCCTTCTGGGGAGACTGAACTATATTGCCAGATTTATCAATCAACTGTCTGATGTGGCTAAGCCAATCTTCAAACTGCTTAAGAAAGGCGCGAAAGTAAAATGGGATGCTGAATGCAACAAGGCATTCCAAATGATCAAGAACTATCTGATCACACCGCCGGTACTTGTGCCACCAATTCCTGGTCACCCATTGACCTTATACCTGACTATACAGCAGGAGTCCTTGGGAGCCTTACTCGCCCAAACTAGCCCGATAGATGATAAAGAAAGGGCCATCTATTACCTGAGTAAGAAATTCACACCATCTGAAGTAAAATATATACCAGTTGAAAGGGCCTGTGTAGCAGCGGTATGGGTACTTCGCAGACTGAGACAGTATACCCTACACCACCACATTCAGCTCGTAACAGAGAACGATCCTATCAAATACCTCTTGGAGAAACCCGCTTTAATTGGGAAATTAGCAAAATGGCAAGTAATGCTATCTGAATTTGACATCAAGTGTTCTCCACAAAAGTCAGTTAAAGGAAGAGCTATAGCTGACATACGAGCAGAAAACCCGTCAAACGCTGAGTCTCCTGAAGTAACAAGCACAGAAGGTCAAATTCTCAACTTAGCAGAAGACAAGTGGGTCATGTACTTCGATGGTACTGTTAATCTATCAGGGGCAGGCACTGGGGCAGTACTGATATCCCCTGATGATCAACATTACCCCGTGGTGGCAAAAATAACTTTCCCTTGCACCAACAACATCTCAGAATATGAGGCGTGCATTTTAGGCCTACGATTGGCCATTTCCATGAAGATACCTAGGTTGCAAGTTTTTGGAGATTCCATGCTCATCATTTTACAGACACAAGGAGAGTGGAAGACGAAAGATGCAAAGCTCATCCCTTATCATGAATACCTTGAAGAATTAATACTCGAATTCGAAGAAGTGTCATTCGAATACCTATCGAGATCCCACAATCAATTTGTAGATGCGTTAGCCACCCTTGCCTCAATGTTGCAAACAACTGGAGGGTTGGATATAGAACCCATAAGGATCAATATAGTTGAAAGGCCAGCTTATTATATGCTAATCGAAGAAGAGTTTGATGGGGAACCATGGTATTACGACATCAAGAACTATCTCTCAAAAGGTGAGTTTCCTGAAGGATGCCAACCAGGAGACCGGAGATACATAACTAAGATGGTCAGCAAGTTCTTCCTCAATGGACAAATTCTGTACAAAAGGTCATTTGACTCTACTCTGTTGAGGTGTGTAGATGCCAAAGAAGCAAATATCCTCATGAAAGAGATCCATGAAGGAATATGTGGGCCTCACATGAACGGCCACCTCCTCGCCAGGAAGATCATGCGGCTTGGCTATTTTTGGATGACCATCGAATCAGACTGCTGCCAGCATGTTCGGTCATGCCACCAATGCCAAATATATGGTGATAAAATCAATGCACCCCCAAACGAACTACACCAAATATCGAAAGTTTGGCCTTTCTCTATGTGGGGCATAGACATGATAGGGTCTATTAATCCTGTGGCTTCAAATGATCATCGCTTCATCCTGGTGGCGATTGATTATTTCACGAAATGGGTAGAGGCCAGTTCTTACAAGAATGTCACTGCAAGAAATGTGGCAAGATTCGTCAAAAGAGACATCATCTCCCGGTATGGTACCCCTTAGGCAATCATCACATACAATGGGTCTAACCTGAACAACATGATTGTCAATGGCCTATTGGATCACTTCGGTATTCGACATCTGAATTCATCCCCCTACCGCCCACAGATGAATGGGGCAGTGGAAGCAGCCAACAAAAATATCAAAAGAATCTTGGCTAAAACAGCAGAAAACTACAGGGATTGGCATGAAAGGCTGCCCTTTGTCTTAATGGCTTACCGAACGTCAATCAGGACTTCCACAGGGGCAACTCCCTACAGTCTGGTGTATGGGACGGAAGCAGTCCTACCTGTGGAAGTTAAGATCCCATCTTTGAGAATCTTGTCAGAGGGTAAACTCTCCGAGCCAGAGTATTCCAAGCACAGATACGAACAGTTGAATTTAATAGACGAGAAGAGTCTTAAAGCCATTTGTCATGGAAAAACTTACCAGAAGAGGGTAGCTAGGACGTTTAACCGAAAGGTCAAGACCAGAAATTTCGAAGTAAATGACTTGGTAATTAGGAAGACTTTGCCGAGTAATATCCATCCGGGAGGTAAATTCACCCCGAACTACAAAGGCCCCTACATTATCAAGAAGATTCTCACTGGAGAAGCATTGATTCTTGTAAACTCCGAAGGAGAAGAACTGGGGCACCTTGTAAACTCAGATGCTGTGAAGAAGTATTACCCTTGAAATAAAATCAGATTTCGATTATATGACTCATCCTGGACTGAGCCAAGTCATCATAATAGTCATTGCATAAGCATATCATGCATCCATGCATACATTAGCATGTGTTCAATATTGCAGGACCCAAGGAAGCAGGGTCCTCGATGGCAAATACCAGGAATGTCTGATGAAGACAGCAGACAGCAAAACAAAGAGCACGAAACTTCAAAGAATGGCACAGAGGCACGCTCCAAAATGAATGAAGCCACTGAGCAGGATTCATTGGCCCCAATCAGACGAAGGCACCATCGCCATAAGTCGAAATGGCCGTTTTTTATAATTTACATATTGGCGTTCAGATTGGAATGCATGATCAAGAGGACTTACTGTCGTGGTGGTCAGATTTTCACAAGTCTATCCACTTCCATTGGAGGGTATGATCAAGGGTAAGGTGTATCGTTCTAATTTTCTGAAATTCGAGAGCATACACTGACATATTCCTCTTATGTTTTTCAGGAATCTCTAGCCACGCTGGGCAGGTAAGTATTCCTTTCCCAATCTTTTAGGTTTTTAAGACTGTCAGAATCCTTATTGCTAGAACTTGGAGGCTTTTTGGAATCTAGCATACATTCAAAGCTCATGTCTAGAAAGACGCAAAATTCTCACAGTCATTGGCATTCGTATTTAGATCTGGAGGTTATCTGAACATGATTGAAATATACATTGTGTATCATAAATCCCCTTGGAGGGTAAGTTTTGAAGAAAACAAGATGAACTTTTCCAACAAGAGTTGTTTAAAATTGTTCAAAAGGATGTTTCCTCATACAAGAGGCAAGCCTAATCTAAACACGTCCCATACACACTTAAGAGATAAGTGGAGTGGCAAGGATAGCGAGACCTTGGCCTACGGACGTAAGGGTTATTCGCAGTGGTTACATGGATTGAGACGACGGAGGCATTCGTTTCTCTATCATAAACACTACAGTTGACCATTGATAACCTTTTGAATGGCGGTTTCATTCTTTACACCTGTCAAGAACCACCCCACAGTGGGGCAAACTGGAGGTACGTCCAGCGGTATCAGGAAGTAAATGGTTAGAAGTTTTCTTGCTCAGACTTGCATTAATCTTCGTGCGTTGCTTGTCATTTTGACTTCTATGGTAATTCAGGTGCTTTAAAATGACGAAAAGCAGTCGTTTCTCTATCCTACACACTTTTATCCTTTGAACAGCTCAGTCGAGCCTGTACGTTCGTTTCACAAACCCGTTGGTGATCATTGCATATTTCGAGACAGAAGCGACGCCACTTCAAGAGCGGAAGAGTTCAAAACACAGGATTTGTAAAAAAATTCCTAGATTAATGTTTGAGTGCTGAGATTCAAGTTGTACATCTAGCACATTCATTTGAAAATTCTGATCCCCAAAAGAAAAGAATAGATGAGATTTCAAAAAAAAGAGAGAGAGAAATCCGATCCTGGGCATCAAGAAAAAGCAAAGTGCCTGGTAAAAGCAAGGCCAATGCCCATCCAAATACTTGTACACTTGTGAATCATGTGTTTGACCTTGTAATTGCCAAAAGATGGCATGATACCTTTGTATAGGTCACTAGTGAGATCTGGTTGTAAAAGAAAATTCCAAGGGAGCGAGACTGCGAAAGATGCTCCTAAATCATGTCACACTCAGATGATGAAAGTGTAGACAAGATGTTGACGCCATATCAACATAAATGAGATATTCTCTAAAGATAAATGTGTGCTTCGAAGACTGACAATGCTCTTCAAAGACTATCAATGCACTTCAAAGACTGAAGACGCTCTTTGAACCAGAAGGGGCAAGATGGCGGCAAACTTGCAGTGATCACCAATGTTAAACCCTTCGCGTATTCTAAGCCAAAAACAAGCCTTTTTTGGGTCCCCAATCCTACCTACGTTACAACCTTGAAAAGCCTTTTCTAATTAAGGCACTTGGATTGACATAGGGTTTAATGTCTAAGCTTAGCTCGAGGAAGTTCGAGCAAGATTATTTCTTTCTCATTTTTGCAGGTTTCTTGACTTGTAAACCTAGAGCAGACATTGAAGACTTCTCTTCGAAAGCCTTGACTTGCACGCAGGTCCCCCTTTGAAAACCGTTGACCAAGCCCAACATTACGGTCCCTTGGAAGTCCTCCTAATCGATCGAGAAGTATCCACTGCGAATGATCCTAAAATCCGAGGCGCATGTTTGATAGGAAATTCGAGTGCATTCTTGGTAAGAGACCATTATCTCAAAACAGTGAGAAATCCTCTTTGATGAGAATACTCCAATGGACGTTTTAACCAAATTCTTTTGGGTAATTTCAGATTGATTGATTCAAACTTTCCTCACAAGAAATTTTTGATCACTCCCGTATATTGCAAGGTGTTTTGGATAACCTCCAGCATCGTAATGCATTCATTGAAATTTTTCATGACTATGATATAAGTCATAAAGTGCTGTCAGTTTGACATCAGATATCACTTAAAGACCATTGACATGCCTTTGGTAAGAAAATTTTCAGATTGGAGCTTCTGCAAGATTCTTGATGGCTTTGGCTTCTAAAGCGGCTTGTATCACTCTTGGATACCTGGGGTCCCCAGATCCCAGAATGCCATCTCCCATGTCAAAAGGACAATGTTTGAAATTATCTCCCTATGTGAGATTCCAATATTACAGGTTTGATCTTTCTGCAGGATACCTAGAGCTCCCAGATCCCAGAATGTCACCTTCAATGTCGAAAGGACAATATTCAAGATAGTCTTTCTGTGAGATCTCAGGTAGCCCCTAGGTCCCAGAAGAATCTTATCAAAGTTTTTGCAGGTTTAAGTTTTCTGCAGGATACTTGGAATCTCCAAATCCTAGAATAACGCCTTGCATGTCGAAAGGACAATTTTCAAGATCAGCTTTCTGTGAAGTTCTAGGTAACTCCTAAACCCAAAATAGCCCATTTAGGTGAAGCCTAAGGGTTAGACACACCTCACTTGTATAAATCCTAGTTAATTCCTTAGAATATAGGATCAAAATATTCGACAATCCCTAAGAGATTGGGTGCGTCATCCATAGGTTCCTAACAAAGAGGAGTCCTATTCTCCGCCTGATCCCCCTGAAGGATCAAAATGTTCGAACAAACCCTAAGAAACTGGGTGCGTCATCCATAGGTTCCTAGCAGAGAGGAGTCCTATTCATGGTCTAATCCACCATACGGATCAAAACCCCTGACAATCCCTAAGAGACTGGGTGCGTCATCCATAGGTTCCTAGCAGAAAGGAGTCCTATTCATGGTCTGATCCACCATACGGATCAAAACCCCTGACAATCCCTAAGAGACTGGGTGTGTCATTCACAGGTTCTTGTCAAGTATAGGAATCCCATTCTGGTACGGCCTACCATACAGGTTAAAGATTAACCGCCCTAAGATACTCAAAAGACGAGTCCCTAGGTATTCACTTGAACCCGCTATACACCGCGCATGCCGCACGAACATCAGACAGCTGATCAATAGGTAAGTAACAGGTGGGTCTCTCTACTTTCTCTCTCACGTCAGCAAAAGAATGAGGAGCAGAGCGTTCACCAGCGGGACAAGAAAGATTGAGTGTCAAGATTCGTTTTTCTTTTCCCCCAGTCGAGTCGGTCTAGACTCAAGTGTCACCTATCTTTGAGCGAAACCTCTCACGAGATTCCTCTCAAAGAGGGGCAGCTGTTGACACCTGATTTTTGACCAAGTCTTTTTTCAGTTTTATTTTTTCAAAAATCACAAAAAATTCATAAAAAGTCAAAAAATTACAAAATCAACTTTGGTGGCCTTGGCCAAGCCTAAGGAACCATTCTTGACCAAAAAATAATTTTTCATATTTTTTTACATTTTTTAGTATTTTTAGAAAATATGAAAATACTCAAAAAATCAAGAAAAATAGCATTTGAGGTCACACAAATATAAAAAATAGCCAATATTTTTCTTTTAAATCCCTTGTATTTTTGACCTCACAAAAAGTTCAAAATTGGATTCAATTATGGGTGTGCCTTTGTAACCCATACTATTGAATTTGAGAAAACATATGTTCTGAGTCATTTTATTTGTAATATTTTGTATTTCCCGAATCTTGACATTCGACTTGATTGCCCCACATTTCAATTTGGTTCAATTGTGCGCTGATTTGTTCAATTTTGGCCTCAGGGATCTAATTGCATAAAAATCTTTTCATTTTAGTCCCTATAATGCCAATTCTGAAATTAAAATTTTCTGAGGGACACCCACAAAACCCCAATGCTTCCTCCCTATAGTATTCGACCCCCTGAATCTAATGATAAGCTCAATTGGGGCCGATTCGTCCACTAAGAACATCAATTTGGTAAAAATCAATTTCGGATCTTACTCAACGTTTGGGGTTTTCACATGATTGTATGTGTTATGATCACGAAAATCACATTTTTAGATGGAGTCTGTGCCATGGAGTCCAATTTTAGTGTCAATGTTGTGATCTTGGCACATATAAACGTTCAATTTGAACAAAGAAAGTAGAACTGGGTCAACTGGGTCAGGTTGACGACCCAGTCAACCCGGTTGACCAACCTGAAAAAAGAGAGAGAATAGAATTGCCCTGTTCCTCTTCCTTCGCAGACACACAGGGAAAAGCAAGAGGAAGCTCGATCAATCGGAGGAGGAATTGACACACCCAGGCGCGCAAAATAGCTCCGATACATTCACCGGATCGAGCTCGAAGCCAACGTGCCAAAACACGCGCACTTTCGGCACATGACGCGCGCTCAAGAAGTCCATTCGCAGAGGCCGTTCGGGTAAACAGTGGAGGAAGAAATCTGTTAAAAAAAATCAGTTAAGAAAAGAGAGGAAGAGGGCTCGCGAGAGGGGGAGCTTGCGAACACACACAGAGAGAGAGAGAGAGAGAGAGAGAGAGAGAGAGAGAGAGAGAGAGAGAGAGAGCGTTGGACGAATCCCCTCACCGCCATAACCACCGAGCTCCGCCGAGGCTTCCAAGCCTTCGTCATTGCGTCCGGAGCAAAACAGAGACCGATGAACCACCCCCAAAGCTTGGTGACTTCCTCAGAAGACTCGTAAACTTGTCGGATCTGCCTAAAACGGCCTGGAAAGGTATGACTCCTCCCCGAGCTTTCTCTCGGTTGTTAATGGCGACTTGAGTTCTACTTACTTGTTTTACGAGTTGTCGATCTAGAATTGCTTCTTGCGCATCCCTGATCATTCTCCAACTCGTTTTTCGCATTTTCGTTGCATAAAACCATTGAGTCAACCCTCGACTTTGACCGATTGGCCGTGAATGCTATGACTCATCCTAGGTTGAACTGAACCCTCGCGATGGTCAGGTGAGCTTTCTCAACTCTTCGTGATACTTCCTGATCGATTTGCTCAGCTAAGCGACGCTAGAAATGGCTAGGACGAGTAGCCGCCGGAGCCTAGCTTCGGCCGGAGATGACATGTATGTGAGCTGTGATTCTGCTGTGTCGAGGCTTCGGTATGTTATAGAAGAGATCGAAACGAATCGAATGGCGGTGGTTTCGCGAGCTTTGGAGGTCTGTAGGCGAAGAAATCACCTTCCGACGAGGCACCGGCAAAACAGAGCCGGCGCAGATCGTCTTCCCCAGCGAGTCCGTTGACTGGTCAACGAGAGTTGACCAGTCAACGCTGACGTGTCGCTGACGTGGCGCCCACGTGGCAGCCACGTCAGCATCGGTTGTTATAACCGAATAACAAAAGATGATCGGACGGTGGAGAGTTGGCCACGTGTCACGATCTCGCATTTTTGAGAATAAAAATGATTTTCGGAAATAAAAAAAATGCCATCGATCGAACGGTCGAGATTCAATCCTGTCTTCCAATCGTGGCTGTCGATTGCTTTTATTAGATCCGATCGTTCGCGCGCCTGCCACGTGGCGTAATCAGAAGCATTGATTCAAGTTTAGGCGGGAATTTGAAAAATCGAGCAGGAGGAGCATACGGTGCCATTTTGGTGATGCCGACCGGGTCCGGGCCGGGCCGGTCGCCGCGGGTCGTGGGCCGGGTCGGGTGACCCGGCCCGGATAATATTTTTTTTAATAAAAAAAATTGGAAAATGATTTTATAAATAAAAAAATAAAAAAATCAGAAAAATCCTAGAAAATCCAAAAAATGCTAGAAAATTCCAGAAAATTCCAAAAAATGTGAAAAAATTGTGGAAAAATCCTAGACACTCCAGAAACCCCCAAACATCGAGGGTTGACCACAGACAACTGGTCAACCCTATTTTTGGGGTTTCTTATCCGTTCTTCCGAGACTTGACGACATTACCCTTTAGGGGTAAGTCGCCTCTGTGTTGTATATGAGTTAAGGCCGATAATGCCAAGGTAAGAATTAGGGTCGGGTAGATGACCAATTCTTAGGTTTGGGTTTTTCGAGTCCCACCTCTTTTATCAAAATGACGATTTTTCCCTTCAATAGGAAAATCGTCTTTCTTGTCTCAATCGAGTTCTGAAAATTGCTTAAAGTTAGGGTTTGGGTCAAGTGGACGACCAACCCTAATATTTGAGATTTTCAGTTCTCATCTTTGTCTAAAATGACGACTTTATCCCTCTGAAGGTAAAATCACTTTTAAATTCCAGAAAAATCCTGGAAATTCTCGAAAAATAGGAAATGGATTGGATTGATGGCCAATCCTATTTCCCCTGTCCTTTGACTTCCCAATTCATCTAAAATGATAGATTTACCCTTTCAATGTAAATTTTTCCTGAATTATTCAAAATTACGATTTTGCCCCTCATGAGCGAATCATGTCCAAATCACTCTTAATCCTTGATTGATATTTCTCTAGGCTAATAGGGCCTCATTGGGAATGCCATGCTGCTTTCATGTGTTTTTTCCGCATGTACTGGATCCTTGATTTGCGCACTTATTTCTATTGATTGTGATTGATAGGGTAGTAATTCCCATCTGCATGAATTCCTAGATTTAGGATCTGTACCCCACTCGTCTGTATGAAATCCTAGGATCAGATAAACCATTCAGCTTAGGTATCGAAAGGGCGTCAACTCTGACAGTTGGCGTAACTAAGTCCCCGAACCCACTTCTCTGGTTTCCGCAGAATCGAATAGACCACTCCCAACTATTCGATAGGGTTTCCAATCGTACCCTCCACGAAACGATTGGTGGCGACTCCTTGGCATGTACACTCATCACATGTCACGAGACCACACTGAAAGTCGACCACGTATATCCAGCAGTTGCGATTTGGGTAATGGACTTGGGGAGAGGCCCGTGTCCGATCATACAACATCGTACGGCCCATTAACACTCCGCTCGAGAGGGTCGCGACAATACTACTATGGATAAGCTGTCCCGTACTGCTAAAGCTGCTACCCCCTCAGTAATCGTGACCATCCCAATAGCAGATGAACATCAGGTACCTCCTATTGCATTGCCTTCTTCCTCCTCAGCAAAGGTCTATGCTGCTAAGACTCGGGCTGCTACTCCTGCCACTCTTGGAACCTCTCGGCCTGCCCCAGTTACCAGGAGCAACAAGTCAGCAACTACCCCTATTCACCCTCTAGTAGCTGCTGCTCCTGACACTCGATCTGCCTCAGCTCTTGGTCTGACCAAGTCACGTTCAGTTCCAGCCTCTGACAGAGCCCCAATTCTGGATCAGCAGCAAGCTCCTTCTGCGACATAGTCTTCATTAGTAGACTCTGCCATCTCCTCAGACTCTGATGAAGTGGACCATGCTGCAAGCAAGGTGGACAGTGAAGATGATGAGGAACCTTCCTCCCCCTCCCCACCACACACAAGTGATCGGCTGACTAGTACAAGCTGAAATAAGGAATTTTACTAGAAGCAACTCGCTTTCTTGTATTGGAATTCTGGAGACGAAAATCAAAGCGTCTTCGTTTACAAGTATCTCTAATAGTTTACTGCCTGATTGGAAATGGTTGGCCAACTTTGAGCATTCCCCTCGTGGTAGGATCTGGATCGGGTGGAACTCTCAAGCTGTCGATCTTTCTTTGCTATCAAGCTCGGCTCAGGTTATGCATGTTAGCCTTCGGTCGACTGACATGGAAAGAGCACTCCTTTTGTCTGTGGTTTATGAGGAGCACTCTTTTGGCACTAGAAGAACACCTTGGAATGAACTCCTTCGTATTAGCAACTGTGAAGAGCCATGGGTAGTGGCTGGAGATTTTAATGCTATTAGAGACCACTCTGACAGGTTTGGGAGCTCTACCCCTTGGATCCCAGCCTTTGATGAGTTTGGTACCTGTCTAGATCAAGCGGGCCTAGACGATCTTCGCTATGTGGGTTACAGATTCACTTGGTTCACCTCTTCTGGAGTGACAAGAAAACAACGAAAGATTGATCGTGTACTAGTTAACGATCTTTGGAGACATTTATTCTCTTTTTTGAAGCATCCTTCTTGGCGCCGGGGATTTCTGATCACACACCAATGGTGATTAAGATAATGCCCCCACCTATCTCAAAGAAACCGTTCAAGTTTTTTAAGTACTGGATCACTCACCCCTCTTACAAGGACATTGTCTCCCAGGTGTGGGCCACTCCTTTCATTGGTACCCCTATGTTCATTGTTTATAGGAGACTCAAGCTTTTAAAGTGCAGACTCAAGCATCTGAATAGAAGTTCCTTCTCAGATATCTCTCAACGTACGGAACAAGCAAGGTTGGCTCTTAACACGATCCAAGATGCCTTAGTTTATAATCCTAGGAACCAGAATCTGGTGGACCGAGAGGCTGAACTTTTGAGGGACTTTTCCACGTTGCGTCTCCAAGAGGAGTCATTCTACCGGCAAAAATCCAGAGTTAAATGGCTGAAAGAAGGGGACTCAAACACGAGCTACTTTCACCACTTTGCCAACAGAAGGAGACTCCATAATCGCATACTCTCGATCTCAAATTCTGATGGGGAAGTTATAACCGAACCTACTCAGATTTGGGCTCACATTGTTGACCACTTCACAGCCCTCTTGCTTGGTGATTCATTGAACTCTGTCCCTGAGATTTCTATGATTCAGGAGTACATCACAAAGACATTGGATGAGGAGCAAGTCTTACTTCTTTCCCAGCCGGTTACTAATGAGGAAATCAAGAGCACTCTCTTCTCTCTCGCCAAGAGTAAGGCCCCTGGACCTGATGGCTTTATTGTGGAATTCTTTATCACCTCCTGGGATGTCGTTGGATACTCGGTCACAGACACTATCAAGGAGTTTTTTAGAACTGGTAGACTCCTTAGGGAAATCAACACCACAATCCTAACGTTGGTTCCTAAGTCTCCAAATGCTATGGCCATGAACGACTTCCGTCCCATAGCGTGTTGCAACACTTTGTATAAGTGTATCACTAAAATTTTGGCCAATCGGATTGCTTCTATCATGCCGTCTATTATCTCCCCTCCTCAGGCGGCTTTTGTGAAAGGGAGGAGAATAAGCGATAATATTATGCTTGCACAGGAATTGTTTGCTGATTTCCATCACAACCCATACCTCCCCATGTGTGCAATCAAGGTAGATTTCCAGAAGGCCTATGACACAGTGGATTGGAGCTTCTTGGAGGCTGTACTTCTTGCCTTTCGGTTTCCGAGCCCTATGGTTAATCTAATCATGGAATGTGTTTCTACTCCAATGTTCTCGGTTGCTATTAATGGTGAACTTCATGGCTTCTTTCCTAGCAAAAGAGGCATTAGATAGGGAGATCCCATATCCCCATATCTCTTCACTTTGATTATGGAGATATTCACCAGTATTTTACACTCGAAGGCATGCCAACCCGGTTTCAAGTTTTATTGGCGGTGCAAACAAACACAACTTTCTCACCTCTTTTTTGCTGATGATGTCCTGATCTTTGTTGAAGGGCACATCCCCTCCATTCAATCACTTAAGGAAGGACTTGAGCTCTTTTCCACTTGGTCGGGATTGAGGCCCAACCCCAACAAAAGTGAAGTTTTCTTGGCTGGTGGAACATGTACACTGAAGGGGCAAGTTCGCCAGCTCCTTGGGTTTCAGGAAGGTAATCTTCCTTTTCGCTACTTGGGGGTGCCCATCATATCGTCGAGACTTGGTAAATCAGATTGCGACGCTTTGGTTGATGCTGTTACTTCTAGAGCGCGATCGTGGGCTCATAGATTTCTATCATATGCTGGACGTCTTCATCTTGTCAAATTTGTACTCCAGTCTATTCAAGTCTATTGGTTCGCTGTATTTACTTTACCCAAATCCGTATTGAATAGAATTGAGCTCATTCTCAGATAGTTTTTGTGGAAAGGACCGGAGTTAGGTGTCAGCGGAGCGAAAGTGTCTTGGGTTGATATTTGCCTCCCTAAGAATGAGGGAGGTTTGGGAATTCGGCGGCTACAAGATTGCAACAAAGCCATGACACTAAAGCATATCTGGATTTTATTCACGGACAAGGAATCTTTATGGTGCAAGTGGATACATTCAACCTTCTTGAAGAAAACAAATTTCTGGATAGCAAAAAGGCCAACATTTTGCTCTTGGGCCTGGAAGAAAATACTAGACCTTAGGCCTCTATTTCGGATGCACTTCAAGTGGGAGATGGGAAATGGTCATTCCATGTCGTTCTGGTATGATAATTGGCATGATGGGGGACCCCTACACTTGAGATTTGGGGATGGAGATATTTACCGAACTAGAATACCACATGACATTTCGGTCTATGATTTCTTCGTCTTTGAGTGGGAACCGTCGACTGTCCTGGATGACTTGTTAACCTCCCTAGGGACGGCACCCACTTTCCTTGACACGAGGAATGATAAACTTAGATGGTGTGGCCATAGATCGGGAGATTTCTCTGTCTCCTCGGCCTGGGAGCTCATTCGGCACAAGGGCCAACTTGTACGCTGGCATTCCTTAATATGGGACAAAGCTTTAGCTCCTCGTGATGCCTTCATTATGTGGTTAGCCACGCATCACCAGCTGCCCACGCAGAGGATGCTCATTCAGAATCACAGAATAGATGAGGTGACCTGTGCATTCTGCCGAACAACACCAGATTCCGTTAACCACCTATTCTTTGAGTGCTCAATCACCAGAGAACTAGCAACGGTATGGGCGACCAGATGTAACCTAAGGTGGAGGAATTGCTCGTGGGACAACCTCATTCGGTGGGCAGGACAAAACATTAGTGGACAATCCTTTGGCCACCGTATTTCTCGCTTTTCCTTAGGTGCGCTGTGCCATATCATTTGGACAGAGAGGAACAATATCTTATTTCATGGCAAGGCCCTTTTCGTACCGGCACTCATTATGCATCTTACAAAATTGGTCAAGGACAAAGCGATTGCCTTGGGGAAGGTGCGCGACCATCCCCGTAATAGGGGCCTCCAAAGAAATTGGGGCCTCTCCCCTAGCATATTTGACGAGATCACTCACAATGTATGAG
>JAILYB010000048.1:4647500-4660000 GCA_021437785.1 Rhodomyrtus psidioides
ATAATTTCCTCGGCGATCCCACACGCCATTTTATTCATAAAAACTTCAGTCATAGAAAGCCTCAGCTTTTTCATTTCAAGAAAACAATTCATGCCTCAAAATTCATCATTCAAAAACAACACAGGAGATTCATCGCCAAAACAAGGCATTCGTTTCAAATGTTCCTCAACTGGACAAAACATATTCCCCATCATAAAAGGAAATCAAGCAGTTCATCGCCTACTCGAGGCATTTATTTCAAACGTCCATCACTGGACAAAACATGTTTCAAGTCATGAATTTCTCAGTCAAGCACATGCATCACACGAATTAATTCAAACAAGGCCTCGGACAATTTAACAAATACGGCCAATTCATATTTTCAAAGCTTGACTCAAAATCACATTTTTCTGCACTTTCAATCTTGGCTTTCCTTTCAATCAAAACTTTCGACTTCTCATCTCACATGCTCAAATAGCCATTAAAACACACATTCATGGTCAATTAGGGCTCCCCAAACAATTGATTTTCAATCAAACATGCCAAGAAATGCTAACTCACAAAACCAGACAGATTTGGACTCCCTCGCGCCTCTCACAAAATCCAGGCCATGAAATCATTCAATCCAACTCAAAACTCTGTCATTTAGTAACCTAACCTCCTAATAAAGGCTTAGGCATAACTTACCTCAAGCAATTAGCAAAAATCCACTTCGATCAATCCTCATCAACCCCATAAATATTCGACAACCCAAGGTTCTCATACCGTCCTAGGAAATTCATCAATGTCGAGTCAAAATCCACTCAATTCTCACTTCCTTGATACCAATCCCTCAATCATTAATCAAATGGCAACTCAAGATGCCTCATCAAATGATCAAATGATCGAATACACCACAATACTTCCACAAACCCTTAATATATTCTGTTTAAACAGTAAAATGCATAGCAGAATATAACTTGGTGTTTCCTGCTCCAAATAGCCCTTAAATCACTTTTAAATCCCAAGCCACTTCATATACTTTCCACTAACACCTTAATCAACATTACATATAGTCCCATGAGTCAATTTGAAGTCAAAACACTCTTATATCAGCCCCCAACAAAATCGGTACACAAATAACATCATCCAAAACAGAACCGGTTTTGTGTTCCAACCGCTCAATCGAGCCATGAATCAATTTTAATCCTCAATCCTTCAATAATCAACTTTCTAAGACCTTCCTTTATGGTTTTAGGAAGCTCAGCGTGAGATTTGAAGCGGATTGATACTCCAAAGACGTCGAAACAGCCCGATCTCTTTAAAGTCAGAATCTGTCCATTTTTGTACCACCCATAATCAGCCATAAAACTCATTCTAAAATCATCTATTTGTAGCCATAAACCATCTGAACATAGTACTAGATGTTATGAAGCTCTCCTAAAAAATTTGAGGTCATTTGGAATTTCTAAGAGCTAGAACTAGCACTTCTCCTCAGCTAGCTCAGAATCCGTCCGCTTTTCTTCCAAAAATCACCATAAATCAACCAGACCTCTAAAAATCATGAAACCAACGGAAAAATGTCAAGGACATCTTGAAATAACATCTGGTAAAAGGGCTCGACCAAAAGACACCAGGAAGAGCCGCTAGACTGCACCGAACAGAAGGGTCAGAAACTGTTTTTCTGGTCAGTTTTCTGTTTGGTGAAGATGAAGAGGAAAATGAAGGAATTGGCACGGAGGAGTGAGGGTGGTCGACCAGCTGAAGATAAGGAGGTTGTCCATCAAATAATTGGTGCCATTTTTTCAAGATCACAATTAATGCCATTTAATGCTTGGTCCAATCAAAAGATGACACATGGCAACCTCCCATTGGTTGCTTCCTTGACTTTGACCTTTTTTGACCACTTAATCTTATCCTTTTCAGCAGCATATGAAGGAGGGGGAAATGACCAAAATGACCTTCTGAATTTCTTAAGGCAAGACCAAAGGTCGAGGGGCAAAATGGTCATTTGGCATTTTTCGTCCGAAAGTTCATTTTTCCAGTGTAAACCACCCTCGATGAGGCGACGTCCATATCAATTCAAACATTGGAATTCCTCATTGTCCAATACCCAATCTCGAGGTCTAATTTCATGTCGAACTCTCGTCGACTGTAATTCTAGTTTATCTCAAACTGACGGGCGACTCTTGCAGGTGCTACGCGTATCGACCTTGGGATTTTTCTTAAGCCGTGGCGACTTTGGTTGTCATGTAATTGCGAGGGTTTATCACTAGTTCCTGCGGTCCTGATCGTCGGAATCCGATTTAGGAAATTCTCGCAAATTACACATTGGTTAAGCGGAATCACCCGCGTCCCAACGTATAACGCTAGCAAGGCATTCCATGATCGTTCCTAGATCGATCTCTGCTGGCCCAAAATATTCCATCGACAATCCTTATGGTCAAATCGCCATTTCTTATTTAAAATCCTCAGGTCCACGTACCCGACCTTGTGTTAGTCTTTCCCTTTCGATCAGTTAACTCGAGAGTGGCCTGCTTCGAGCGAGATACCACTGAAACACACCGATCGATATCCTTCCATTCCATAGCCTTGAGAGGGGTTGAAATTCGGAATGTCACAATTCTTCCCCCCTTAAAGAAATTTCGTCCTTGAAATTTGCCACTTTTCAATTATCCAATCTATCGGGGTATTGATGCCTCATCGCATTCTTACTCTCCAAAGTAGTTCATCCCATTACCTGACATTCTCACTTGTCTTCTCTGATAAAAGTTATCTTCCTCCAGGATTTGTTTCTCTCAATCCTTAACCTGCACTTGCCTTTCTCTATTCTCTTCAGCCATTCATGATATCTGTCGGTGATACACCTTCGAGCACTCGGATCCTCCGTTCAATTTGCCTATTAATCCGAGGATAACACGTGCATCACACTGCAGCTTTGCTTTTGAAATTCCTAGTCAAAAGGCTTTTCTAAAACGTCACCTTAAATTCATGTTCTTTACTTCGCACAATCATTACCAGATCGTCATGAAAACGTACTCGTTGGCGCCTTTACCATTTGGCATAATCATCCAATTCCAACATCTTTTCGTATCGTCAAGGACGCACAATTTCTATTAGCTTACCCTCGATCGTCCAAATCAAACCGTAACCTTCTCGACTTCTCTAGCAAACTCATGATTAAGTCCTTAATAGCTCTTCCTCGATTACATTCGAGATCCTTCAATGACCAATTTAATCCATCAACTCGTAAAGGTTATGCCTTCCCCTCAATTCCCTTAGAGCAATCAACATTTCCAACTCTTGCATTTCACCCAGTTACGAGGTCTTTCTTTACACGAGCAACGCTCCCGTATCCGTAAATAAATTCATCCGTCGGTGTTGCTTCTCATGAATTCCTTTCAGGAAACCACTACCTTATTCTTTTGTGGTAGATATAAACTTGAAATCTTCTTCCATCCAAACAATGTTTCCCAAACTTTGTCACGAGGACATTCGCAAATCGACTCCAATCACACAGTAGAAGTTCCAACTCATATGGCCCTACTATCTCAGCGTACATACAATGCTTACTTTAGATCGTCTTGTTATGCCTCAAATTCCCTTCTTATGCCACGTCATTATGATTCTCTCGACTCTTTCGATTCCCAATAGGAACGTCATTCACAACGCAGTCGTCAACTTGATTTTAAGTCCTCGAAAACTCATCACGTCATTCATCCATTCACGTTACATCTCGTCCCTAGTCCTTTTCATCAACAGGACAATTCTTGTGGGGAATCTTTCCACGATCCAACTGTAATAATTCACCAATCTCACGAAATCTCAACTTCCATCAACCCACATCGACTCTAGTCGATTCATCACTTATTCATTTCTTAAATGCTCCACAGGGACTTCGTTTCTCATAAATTTCACAACTGAGGAATCTTACCTCATCAGACCCAAGCTCGTTTTCTTCGCAATTAGCATACAATGAGCATCTCTTTAGAGTCCATAGGTTACTCTCGAAGGTCATTCACATTTCTCATGACTCCTTAAATAAATCCACTCATCGTCTCTTTAGATGGTAACAATCAATCCAAGAACTTCTTAGATACTCCATCTGACGGTTATCCATTTCATCCATTTAACCGAACGTCGACATTATCCCGGAATTCAACGATGTCCACAAGACAGTTTCTCGGACTTCACTTCCGAGAATCATTCAAATTCTATGTCTTCTTCCTCAATCCAGACGCTCAATCTTAATATCCAGACAATTCGGATGTTCTCTACCTTTCACACTAGGGCCTCTTACCCTATGAAGGAAACTATACACTTCAGTGGCATTCTTTTACTTCGAATCCACCTTGTCCTTCCTATTCCATAGGACATCAATCTTGGAATCTATATCAACAGCGATACCTTCATTCCAGGATTCATCTGTCCCTATGACTGACATTCTCCTTCCAGTGACTCAGTCACCTCAAGTGACAAAATTCCAAAGAGTCGAGGTTCTTCCTCGGTCTCCATAAATTCTCGTATCGAACACTCAATTCGACCACCTCGAGTCACTTTGCAGTTACACTCTAAGTGCTCTTTTCGCTTACTCAACCATTCATTCGCATTATGAACAACCAGGACTATCAAGTCCATTCACTTTCCTTTCCCTCAACGATTATCTCGTGCTCCAATCGTCCTTTCAAAACGACACCCTACTCTTAAGGGGTGATAGCACACAATACCACTTCTTGTGGTCTCGATTCGTCCTCAATCAATCTTATAGAATTATCAATGTCAAACAACTAACATAACTCTTTTCTCAACTTTCCCCACGACGGAAGGAATGACATGCCAGTCTCTCATTACAAAACTCACGCAAGGTAAAAGCAGTTTCTTGCCAGCACTTCCATGTTCCATACTGAACATCCCTTTGCTCGTAATCCATGAGCAGGAATTCTTTTATTCACATATCTTCCGATCATTCACTTCTCTTACTGAGTCCCATTACCATTCTTCAAAGCCAGGAATAATCGCTAGCCATAAGGCTTTTAAAGTCCATTCCTTCATCAGACTCAATCAATCTCAACTTTATACATAGCCTCACAAGCTTTTCAAAATTCTCACTATTCATGTCCACGTTTCCACTTTGGAAATGAGTAGTCTCAAGATTACCTTTGTCGTGACTTCCATCACTTAACTCATCAACACTAGCATAAGTCGTCTCCGCGACTTAAGTACAAGGGTAGCTTCCTCTCGAACTTGTCTACCCATCAAATTTCCCCATCTCTATTTAAAGTTCTCATGACCCCCTTATTACACTTGGGTCTCGCACGATCAACAAAATCGAGCCATACTTTCTTCCAGTACTCATACTACGGTCGGTCGATTTTACTCAACTCTCATGATCCATCTCAATTCTTGGATCTTCTCAAATCTCGCATATACGAGCCAAGTGCTCCTCTAGCTACCGTACTCTAGTCTTTCAACCTTATTAGGTTCTCATATCACTTGAACCACTGTGATTCCCTTCATGAATCTAATACTTAAGCCATATACTCAAGTCTAGTAGTCTTCAGTTGCTCATCTCATCATTCATCACCAGTAATCAACTATCCAGTGGTTCCCAAACAACTCTCAACTGGTTGTCTATTATCCAAGGATTCCAAATCATCCTTAAGCAGCAATCACACATTAAGCAAGCCTCCACGGGGCAGATTCTCAAATAACGGCCAATAACTAGGCAAGCCTCAACTAGGCCAAAACTCAACCAATCACCATTTGCTAGGCAAACTCTCAAGTCTCAATTCAATGGGTCAAGTGCTCACACCTTAAGTCCAGACGTATCTACGACTTAGCAAAAACTCACCAGGCCATCACAATTTCACAAGATACCAGTCAAACGGCAATCAATGCCAAAACTCGCCATACAGGCCAAACACACGCGTTAATTTTCTTTTTCAAACAACACCCACTGCCATGTACGAAGCTTCTAACCATGCCAATCACATGCGCATTACAAATGCCATGTGATTTGAAAATTCACTGTGAGGATCACTTTGGTGCAATACATCTCTTAACCAAAATTAGACTCAATCTGATACCTAGACTCTCTCTTTCAATTTATGACTTGGGTCATTCCTGCCTCCTTGCTATCTTAGAAGCCTGCCAGGAGCCGCTCCTTGTCCGAACCTCTCTGTCTCGGCGTACACTCCCCGCCCTCGTTAGACCTGGTCGTTGCAGGTTGTCCCAAGACATACATCTACGAAGAGAGTCCCGTTCCACACGTCCCATAACATGCTTCATTACAGTTTGTAGGTATCCCATCAACTCGTCCCATACCAAGCGACAGTTTGTCAAGTCTAATAATGATAAGCTCATGCATTCACCTTCCTCAACTGTCATTTTAATGCCATAAACGTATGAAATGAATGATCATCCTCAACACTCTCCATATCACATTCATTCTCAAGTCAATTTCCTATCCATGGAAGGTTTCTAATTCCACAAATGACCATCCTCAATACTCGCCACATCACATTCGCTCTCGGATCAACTCTTAGTAGTAGAAGATTTCTATTACCGCAAAGGACCATTCATCTCACAGATCAAGTGCCTGGGATCAACCATATACCTCAAAGTCACAATCACAATCATAAAATCAAATCGACCCTTTACTCATAAGCAATCATCTATTAACCTCAAATGCAATTGCAACCTCAAAATCATGCTTATAACTCCTCAATTTCTGGTTACTCCCTTATGAACCTCAATCATATTTCCACCCAAAATCATCAACCGAGATCGATACTATAACCATTAAAATATAACTCAAGTTCAAGCCTATAACCCCATGACTCAATGATCAATGCTTAGTCCTAAAGGTCTCACTATCTAATTGTCCTCAAGTCATCACTCCTTATCACTCCAAACCTCAATCACACTGGATCGAGCTAACCTTGCTCTGATACCACTCAAACGGGGATGTCACGCCCCGAACCCGGCGAGCACGCGAGCATCCCACCTCCGCCGTTACCTTTGATGATCTCCCAAGAACCAATGGCCAATGCTTAAAGATCTATGTGAAACATGCATGAGAAAGCGAGGGCAACTCCATACAAATAAAACACAAGATGGCTTAGGACAAAAGGGTACACCATCTATAAGGGTCAATCATACATCAGAGGTTATAATGCTAAATCCCCAAATACTTCATTTCAACCCATGGTCACAAAAGGATTCATGATCATTTCTTCCATTGACTTCATCGAATGCCAATCCATGGCGAGCACTGGTTTTCTTCGTTTGGGACCTGAAAAATATTGTCCCACGACGGGGTGAGATATATAATCCCAGTAAGTCGAACCTAACCCAAAACTAGGCTGCCAGTACCTCCAGACACTTTTGGAAAACATGGTATTTTGGTAATAAAAACTTTGGCATGGCAAAACGAGGTACTTTCCAAAACATGGCATTTAGTACTTTCAAAACAGTTTGACCCAGTCAAGAAAATCATGACAGCTCAAAGGTTCGTACAATGGCAGAGTTTTCAATCAGAAACAAACGCATGACGCCACCACAAAAACAAGAGGAAATTTTCACTTCTTTCTCAAAAGAATCATTCCTTGAAATATTCACAAAATACGTACTTTTCATTCACGCCCCTCTCTGGGCCAATTTCAAATCTTGAGGCAAATTTTCAAACATGAGGCATGTTCAATTTCTCAAAACCCATTCTTTGAATTTCTCATAAAACAAGTCTTTCCATTTCCGCCCATCTTGGGCCGCCCACTTTAGGGCTGCGAGATGATTCGGTCTCCATATGACCCGTCGGTACATATGAGACTCTCGCGTCCGGACCTAGAGATGATTCGATCACCATACGACTCTCGACGCCCAGTATCAATTAAGATGAATCGTGTCAGTATGGGACTCTCTAGCCGCACGACCTCGTCAGGTTCAATGGGAGTAACTCCCTCCCAACACATTGGCCAAATTATAAATTCTCGGCGATCCCATACGCCATTGGCGATCCCACACGCCCGTGCACTTATAATTTTTCCCGGTGATCCCACACGCCATTGGCGATCCCACACGCTAGTGCACACATAATTTCCTCGGCGAACCCACACGCCATTTTATTCATAAAAATTTCTGTCATAGAAAGCCTCAGCTTTTTCATTTCAAGAAAACAATTCATGCCTCAAAATTCATCATTCAAAAACAACACAGGAGATTCATCGCCAAAACAAGGCATTCGTTTCAAATGTCCCTCAATTGGACAAAACATATTCCCCATCATAAAATGAAATCAAGCAGTTCATCACCTACTCGAGGCATTTATTTCAAACGTCCGTCACTGGACAAAACATGTTTCCAGTCATAAATTTCTCAGTCAAGCACATGCATCACACGAATTAATTCAAACAAGGCCTCGGACAATTTAACAAATACGGCCAATTCATAGTTTCAAAGCTTGACTCAAAATCACATTTTTCTGCACTTTCAATCTTGGCTTTCCTTTCAATCAAAACTTTCGACTTCTCATCTCACATGCTCAAATAGCCATTAAAACACACATTCATGGTCAATTAGGGCTCCCCAAACAATTGATTTTCAATCAAACATGCCAAGAAATGCTAACTCACAAAACCAGACAGATTTGGACTCCCTCGCGCCTCTCACAAAATTCAGGCCATGAAATCATTCAATCCAACTCAAAACTCTGTCATTTAGTAACCTAACCTCCTAATAAAGGCTTAGGCATAACTTACCTCAAGCAATTAGCAAAAATCCACTTCGATCAATCCTCATCAACCCCACAAATATTCGACAACCCAAGGTTATCGTACCGTCCTAGGAAATTCATCAATGTCGAGTCAAAATCCACTCAATTCTCACTTCCTTGATACCAATCCCTCAGTCATTAATCAAATGGCAACTCAAGATGCCTCATCAAATGATCAAATACACCACAATACTTCCACAAACCCTTAATATATTCTGTTTAAACAGTAAAATGCATAGCAGAATATAACTTGGTGTTTCCTGCTCCAAATAGCCCTTAAATCACTTCTAAATCCCAAGCCACTTCATATACTTTTCACTAACACCTTAATCAACATTACAGATAGTCCCATGAGTCAATTTGAAGTCAAAACACTCTTATATCAGCCCCCAACAAAATCGGTACACAAAGAACATCATCCAAAACAAAACCGGTTTTGTGTTCCAACCGCTCAATCGAGCCATGAATCAATTCTAATCCTCAATCCTTCAATAATCAACTTTCTAAGACCTTCCTTTATGGGTTTAGGAAGCTCACCGTGAGATTTGAAGCGGATTGATACTCCAAAGACGTCGAAACAGCCCGATCTCTTCAAAGTCAGAATCTGTCCATTTTTGTACCACCCATAATCAGCCATAAAACTCATTCTAAAATCATCTATTTGCAGCCATAAACCATCTGAACATAGTACTAGATGTTATGAAGCTCTCCTAAAAAATTTGAGGTCATTTGGAATTTCTAAGAGCTAGAACCAACACTTCTCATCAGCTAGCTCAGAATCCGTCCGCTTTTCTTCCACAAATCACCATAAATCAACCAGACCTCCAAAAATCATGAAACCAGCGGTAAAAGGGCTCGACCAAATGACACTAGGAAGAGCCGCTAGACTGCACCGAACAGAAGGGTCAGAAACTATTTTTCTGGGCAATTTTCTATTTGGTGAAGATGAAGAGGAAAATGAATGAATTGGCTAGGAGGAGTGAGGGTGGTCGACCTGCTGAAGATAAGGAGGTTGTCCATCAAATAATTGGTGCCATTTTGTCAAGATCACAATTAATGCCATTTAATGCTTGGTCCAATCAAAAGATGACACATGGCAACCTCCCATTGGTTGCTTCCTTGACTTTGACCTCTTTTGACCACTTAATCTTATCCTTTTCAGCAGCATATGGAGGAGGGGAAATGACCAAAATGACCTTATGAATTTCTTAAGGCAAGACCAAAGATCGAGGGGCAAAATGGTCATTTGGCATTTTTCGTCCAAAAGTTCATTTTTCCAGTGTAAACCACCCTCGATGAGGCGACGTCCATATCAATTCAAATATTGGAATTCCTCATTGTCCAATACCCAATCTCGAGGTCTAATTTCATGTCGAACTCTCGTCGACTGTAATTCCAGTTTATCTCAAACTGATGGGCGACTCTTGCAGGTGCTACGCGTATCGACCTTGGGATTTTTTTTAAGCCTTGGCGACTTTGGTTGTCATGTAATTGCGAGGGTTTATCACTAGTTCCTGCGGTCCTAATCGTCGAAATTCGATTTAGGAAATTCTCGCAAATTACACATTGGTTAAGCGAAATCACCCGCGTTCCAACGTATAACGCTAGCAAGGCATTCCACGATCGTTCCTAGATCGATCTCTGCTGGCCCAAAATATTACATCGACAATCCTTATGGTCAAAGCGCCATTTCTTATTTAAAATCCTCAGGTCCACGTACCCGACCTTGCGTTAGTCTTTCCCTTTCGGTCAGTTAACTCGAGAGTGGCCTACTTCGAGCGAGATACCACTGAAACACACCGATCGATATCCTTCCATTCCATAGCCTCGAGAGGGGCTGGAATTCGGAATGTCACACATGCCATCACTTGACGCGACTTGATTGCGCGAGAGTTGAAGCCTTTCTTTGACAAAGCTCAAATGCTCCGGCTAAACTTTGCCGGCAACGCGCCAACTCTTTGGTGTCGCCCTACCGCACAATGGCGGTTTTCTGGTTATGAGCCCTTGAATTTCAATTTGCGTTTTACCACTCTTTCAAATCCATACATGCAATTTCAACAATATCATCCCAAGTTATTCCCTTCTTTGTCAAAGGTTTAGAAATGTGCTATTTTTCCATCCCAAAAGCTTCCATGGCCTTTTTTTTCCCAAGAACTTAAAGTGCGAACCTTCTATACAGCACAGAGACCGACCTTCATCGACGCTGGTCGAGCCCTGGTTGTTCGGCTTGATTCATGCATCGTTAGCCCGCATGAGTCATGGGTCGATCGCTTGTCCGTTCGGCATGATTCGTGCGTCGATCGCTCGATCGCTCGTCCGTTCGGCATGATTCATGCGTCGATCGCTCGATCGCTCGTCCGTTCGGCATGATTCGTACGTCGATCGCTCGTCCGTTCCTCACGAGTCACGCATCGATCGCTCGGCCGTTCCTCACGACCCACGCGATAGCATGCATCATGGTCGAACGCATAGGCCATAGCCGGAGCTAATCGGCCATCAAGCACGGCCGTGGCCGAGGGCCTCGGCCGTCGTGCATGGGTCGTGGCCGAGCGAACAGGCCATCGATCATGGATCGTGGCCAAGCGATGGGCCATTGTCGTGGGTCGTGGCCGAGTGAATCGGCCATCGAGCATGGCCGTGGCCGGGGGAGTCGAGGGTCGTGGCCGAGCGAACCGGCCATCGAGCACGGCCGTGGCCGAGGGCCTCGGCCATTGTGCATGGGTCATGGCCGAGCGAACAGGCCATCGATCATGGATCGTGGCCAAGCGATGGGCCATTATCGTGGGTCGTGGCCGAGCGAATCGGCCATCGAGCATGGCCGTGGTCAAGGGCGTCGAGGGTCGTGGCCGAGCGAACCGGCCATCGAGCATGGCCGTGGCCGAGGGCCTCGGCCATCGTGCATGGGTCGTGGCCGAGCGAATAGGCCATCGATCATGGATCATGGCCAAGCGAATGGGCCATCGAGCATGGCCGTGGCCGAGGGTCTCGGCCATCGATCATGGGCGGTGGCCGATCGTACCGGACATCGAGCACGGCCGTGGCCGAGCTAATCGGCCATCGAGCTCGGACATGGCTGCAGCCATTGGCCTTCGAGCACGGACATGGCCGCAGGCATTGGCCATCGAGCACGGGTCATGGGCGAGTGAAGCGGCTATCGAACACTGCCATGGCCAAAGACATTGGCCGTCGAGCACAAGTCATGGCCGAGCGAAGCGGCCATTGAGCACGGCCATGGCCGAGGGCTTCGGCCATCGAGCATGAATGATGCATCAATCGCTCGGCCATTCAGATTGACTCGTGAATCGGTCGCTCGACCATTTAGCTCACACACAAGGTTCGTCCGACACTTTATCGATCATTTCTCGTCCAATTGAATCCATTCCTCTTTCCAAATTTTGTTTGGATCATGAAAATTGCCTCCCAATGGTTTTCCCACCTCGCAAGTAATTTTTCTTTTTTTTTTTCAATATTTTTCAATCTTTAATTACCAAAAATTCAAAATAAAAAATTTTAAGTTCAAAATTTTTTTTCTTACCTCTTCATAAAATAGTTAATATTTTTCTAAGTAACATTGCAAAAAATCTCATCCAAATTCAATTTCTACATTTTTTTAGAGACGTGGTGCCATCTTAGACATGGTGAATATATCCTCCTGCTGGGACGAAAAGTGCACATAAGGCTCTTTAGGGGGTAGAGGTGCTCTGGCCGAACAAGAGATGTTGAGCATGGATCGATAATCAATCAAGCAGAGCACCAATCGTGCGCCGCGTGT
>JAILYB010000048.1:4665000-4672500 GCA_021437785.1 Rhodomyrtus psidioides
TAGCAAGTGCGATTGGAAACCCTCTTTACGTGGATGCTCAGACGGAAAATATGAAAATACTTTCCTTTGCAAGAGTTTATATAGAAATTAGAGCTACGGAATCGCGACCCAAAGAAGTGGAACTAGTTTGGGATGACGATCTGATTATAGTGGGGGTTGATTATGAATGGAACCCTTTGGCGTGTGAAGAGTGTCGAGTTTATGGCCATAAACAGGGTACTCTGGGGTTCTCTTGTGCTCATCCACCTGAAGCTGCTTTGCCTATGGCGCCGGCTCCTACAAATCAACTTAGACAGGAAGGTGGTTGGCAACAGGTGAAAGGTAGAAGAAGAAGTGGCGCCTTTCAAGCTGCCGCTCAACAGGCAGCAGTTCCAATTCAGGGGGACTCTCTGGTTGGACAGCCTTCTCACCTTTGTTCTCCTTCTTCTAAAGAGACTGCAACCGAGCCATGCAAAGGGTTGGATGTGGCTGCTTCTGTCCCTCTCCTCCCTGCAAAGAAACCGATTGAGAGCAGACCACTAAACACAGTTAACCGAGATGAAATGAACCCTCCTGGACAAGTTGATGCATTCACACTGCAACACCACTTCTTGGATATCCCCTTGTCTCCTACTCAACAGGATGCTGGCTATGCTAGTTCTGTCCACTCACAGCAGAAACTCAAACAACAACCACTTCCTTTTTCTGAGCTGGTCGTTCCTAAGGAGTTGCCTATCCCTCTTGGCATGGATACTGAGCTGCTCAAGCCTCCCAGAGCTACTTCAGTTGATGTTCCCACTGAGGCTGAGACCTCCCCAGTAGCAGTTGTTCAGTCTAAGCCTCCTGCTGCCTTGCCTAACCCCTCTACAGCAAGGATCTCTACTGCAAAGACTCGGTCTGCAACCCTTGGTACTCTTGGAACCTCTCGGCCTGCCCCTACTACCAGGAGCTCTAAATCAGCAGCTAGTCTTCGAGTTAACCTCCTGCCTGATGCTGCTCCTAACACACGGTCTGCTTCAGCACTTGGTCTAATCAGGTCACGCTTAGCTCCGGCCACTGACAGAGCCCAAAATCTGGAGGACCAGCAACGACTTTCTGCGACACATTCTTAAGTAGCAGATTCAGCCGTTTCCTCAGAATATGATGATGAAGACCCTACTGAAGGTAGGGTGGACAGTGATGATGACAAGGATCATTCCTCCTCCTCCCTATCACACACAAGAAATCGGCTCATAGTGTGTGCTCTGAATGTTGAGGCTACTACTTCTCAACAAGAAGCTGACCCCATGAGTGGGGAGGATAGCTCCTCATCTTCAAGGACAGGAAATCTCAAGTCCAAGAAGAAGAAGGGTAGAAGGAGACATAAGTGACTCTCCTAAATCCTGTTCTTATGTTTTTTGCTGCTTGGAATATAAGGGGTATGGCTGACCCCATTAAACAAGCTGAAATCCGAAACCTTGCTAGGACTAACCACCTATCTTGTATTGGAATTCTTGAGACGAAGATCAAGGAACATAACTTTGTGAGTATTTCTAATAATCTGTTGCCTGGTTGGAGGTGGATAGCCAACTATGAATACTCACATCGTGGTAGAATTTGGATGGGGTGGAATCCCCAGGATATTGATTGCACTATTCTCTCTTGTTCGGAGCAACTTATTCATCCGCGGCTTCGATTGATTGTCATGGATAAGATCTGTCTCTTATCTGTTGTATATGGCGAACACTCCTTTGTTGCTAGAAGGCCTCTATGGACTGAGCTTATCCACCTTAGTAATTGCCAAGACCCATGAGTGGTCACCGGAGACTTCAATGCTATCCGAGACCAATCAGATAGATTGGGTAGCTCTACTCCCTGGATCCCGTCCTTTGATGAACTTGATGATTGTCTAAATCAAGCTGGATTAGATGATCTTAGATATATTGGTCAGAGATTTACTTGGGCTACTTCCTCTGGTACAGCAAGGAAACAGCGGAAGATTGATCGTGTGTTGGTCAATGATCTATGGAGTGCCTCCTTCTCCTTTTCTGAAGCGTCTTTCTTGCCGCCCGGTATTTCTGATCACACCCCTATGGTGATCAAGATTTTATCTCCACCTATTTCGAAGAAGCCTTTTAAATTCTTTAAGTACTGGACTTCCCATCCTTCATATGATGATATTGTCTCCCAGGTGTGGGCTACCCCCTTTAATGGTACCCCAATGTTTATAATCTGCATGAGACTTAAGCTCCCCAAATACCGTCTTAAGCAGCTAAATAGGAGCTCTTTCTCATGTATCTCGGATCGCACGGAAAAAGCAAGATTAGCTCTTTATGCGACACAGAAAGCTCTAGTGAATGACCCTACTAATCAACCCTTGGTGGATCGGGAAGCGGAACTTATACAGACCTTCTCTACCTTGAGGCTTCAAGAAGAGTCCTTCTTTAGACAGAAATCAAGAATTAAATGGTTGAAGGAAGGGGACTCAAACACAAGCTACTTCCACCACTTTGTAAACAAGAGGAGACTACAGAACCATATTCTTTCCATCATTAATTCGGCTGGTGAGACTATCACAGAACCGGTTCAGATTCAGGCTCATATAGTGCATCACTTCGAATTATTGCTGAATGGGGATCCACCGACTGCAATCCCGGATCTTTCTCGGATCAAGGAGTTCATTGAGAAGCCCCTAGATGATGAACATGTGCTTCTTCTATCTCAGCCAGTGACGGATAATGAAATTCGAGCCACTCTCTTTTCATTGGCTAAAAGCAAGGCACCCGGGCCGGATGGCTTCGTTGTTGAATTCTTCATAGGCTCTTGGAACATAGTGGGGCCTTCGGTTTGTTTCGCCATCAGAGATTTCTTTAGAACCGGCCGGCTCCTTAAAGAAATCAATTCGACCATTCTCACCTTGGTCCCCAAAACTCCCAATGCGGTTGCTATGCAGGACTTCCGGCATATTGCGTGTTGTAACACGCTTTACAAATGTATCACCAAGATTATTGCTAATCGGATTGCCTCCACCTTGCCTTCTATCATTTCGCCTTCTCAGACTGCTTTTGTGAAAGGGAGGAGGATAAGTGACAATATTATGTTAGCACAGGAGCTATTTGCGGATTTCCACCACGTACCTTATCTTCCCAAGTGTGCCATTAAAGTGACCTTCCGGAAAGCGTATGACACACTAGACTGGGCTTCTTGGAAGCGGTCCTACTTGCATTTCGGTTTCCACCTAATTTGGTTAAGTTAATCATGGAATGCGTTTCAACTCCTAAATTTTCCATTGCCATTAATGGGGAATTGCACGGATTCTTTTCGAGCAAGAGAGGGATTAGGCAAGGAGACCCTATTTCTCCTTATCTATTTACCATGGTCATGGAGATTTTTTCTGGCATTCTTCTGTCTAAAGCAATCCAGCCGGGGTTCAAATTCTTTTGGCGTTGCAAAGAATCTAGGTTATCTCACTTGTTCTTTGCCGACGATGTACTCCTATTTGCTGAAGGGAATTTGCCTACTATTCAATCCCTCAAAGAAAGCCTTGATCTCTTCTCCAGTTGGGCCGGGCTGAAGCCGAACCGTGACAAGAGTGAAGTGTTCTTTTCAGGAGGCTCACACAATCTGAAAGAACATATCCGCCAACTTTTTGGCTTTCAGGAGGGCGTCTTACCTTTTCGCTACCTGGGAGTCCCTGTCATTGCATCGCGTCTGGGCAAATCTGATTGCGAGGCCTTAGTTAATGCATTTACCTCTAGAGCACGTTTGTGGGCACAGAGATTTTTATCGTATGCCGGACGGCTCCAGCTATTGAAATCTGTATTACATTCCATACAGGTTTATTGGGCCACTGTCTTCACGCTACCGAAGTCTGTTCTTAATAGAATTGAACAAATTCTTAGACAGTTCCTATGGAAAGGTCCGGATCTTGGTGTTGGAGGAGCCAAAGTGTCCTGGAGTGATATCTGCCTACCCAAGAACGAATGAGGCCTAGGGATTCGTAGACTTGAGGATTGCAATAAGGCGATGACTTTAAAATATATCTGGCTCCTCTTTACAGACAGAGAATCTTTGTGGTGTAAATGGATCCACTCTACATTCCTTAAAAATGTAAACTTTTGGGTAGCCAAAAGGCCCACCATTTGTTCCTGGGCCTGGAAGAAAATACTGGATCTCGGGCATGAATTCGCCATGCAATTCAAGTGGAAGGTTGGCAATGGACATTCCCCCTCCTTCTGGTTTGACCATTGGCATGAAATGGGACCTCTTCATCTACACTTTGAGGCGGGAGATATTTACCGATTGAGAATTCCACGCGACATCTCGGTTTGGGACTTCTACCACTCAGATTGGGAACCCTCAACCATCCTGGATGACCTCCTTGCTTTCTTGGGGCCGGACCCTGGCTTCCTTCAAAATAGGGAGGACAAATTCAGGTGGAATGGCCATCTTTCTGGAGAATTCTCTGTATCTTCGGCTGTGGAATTTATTAGACACAAGGGTCAACTTGTTCATTGGCATTCCTTTGTTTGGGCTAACACCATTGCCCCCCGAGATTCATTTCTATTATGGATGGCCACACATAAACGTCTCCCCACTCAGGTGATGCTACAACAACATCGTAGGATTAATGATGTAATGTGTGCCTTCTGCCATTTGAGGCCCGACTCGGTTAATCACTTATTCTTTGGCTGCTCTGTCACCCGTAACATTGCATCTATATGGGCAGCTAGATGTACATTGACTTGGCGGAATCGTCCGTGGGAAGAACTTATTTGTTGGGCGAAACGGGTTATTGGCGGCCGATCATTTTGCCACCGTATTGCCAGGTTTTCTTTTGGGGCACTGTGCCATATCATATGGACGGAGAGAAATAACATTTTATTCCGTGACAAAGAACTCTTTGTACCAGCTATTCTTCTACACCTAACTAAGATGGTCAAAGACAAGGCTATTGCCTTGGGTCGAGTTCGAGACCATCCCCGGAATAGGAGAATTCAGAGGAATTGGGGCCTTTCTTCTACTATTTTCGATGATAGACAAAACCAGTAGGCTGAATCTCTTTCAATTGGAATCCTGCCCATCAGCTGCTTCTAAATGGTATCTCGTTGGATTGGTGCTCCACAATGCTGGTTGGGGTGGTCTGGCCGAAACAACATGGCCATTGTGCTCCCCATTGACAGAAAAAGGGTTGTATCCTCTCTGCTTGACTGCTTTTATCGAGACTTCTATGGCCTGCACCTCCCCTCCTCCTGTGTTGTTCGGGATGATGCTGTCTTGGTGGACTTTTAAGGTTTTTATGCTGCTGTGTTGGAGGATTTTGTGCTTTCGTTGGAGTGGTGCTTCGAGGCTTTCGACTCTTCTGTGCCTTATACTCCATTCTCGATCATTGCCTTACGTAGCAAAGGTTCTGTCTTTGGCCTTAAAGGATAGCTGTGTAGTGATGATGATGTTACTGCTATTTTTGTGTGGCCTCTTTAGCTGGTGCTCTGTTTTCTCTCATCCATCCTTACTGCTGCTGCTACGCCCCCATGATGCTGCATGAGCATTGCTCTGGATTCTCCCTGTGCTGAAGGGAGGTGGTTGGAGGGCTGCTTTGGCTCTTCCTATGGACCCTACGTCTCCCCAATATACTCATGCCCTCCCTCTGCCCTTTATGGACACTCTTCTTTGGCGAACCTTCTCTACTGCTGGCCCCCTCTTCTCAGGCCGATGGTCTTCCTCTCTTGGCAGAAGAATTTTTGGATGCCCAGCCCTTTGAAGACTCTGGCTCTCCATCTTGCTTTTGATCTCTGCACTGAGGGCTTCCCTGAGACACTTACTTTGAAAACTGCTTTAGATTATCCTGGCCTTGAGGATATCACGACTAGTCTGACTTCCATACGCAACATGGACCACCCTGTTCTGGTCACCTTTCAATCCTGGACTTGCTGCCTACCCTCTTAGGCGACTGCTGCCCTCTTAGCTGCCATTTTCTCAGCCGGTGGAGCTGGCCTTCCTCTTGCTCTCTCTGGCCTGGCACCGACTCAGCTATTGGGCCTTGGCTACTTACTGCTGGATTGTGGCGACTGAACATGCAACCTTCCTGCTGGGACTGCTTGTTCCAATACTGGAGTTCGCTGGTTGTACCATCTTTTGGCACCCCTCTTCACCCTTCTGCAGATGCTCAGAGGTCTGTCTGCTTGGCCTGCCCTGGCTTGACGACTCTTCTCCCTCGTTGGTTACCTAGTTCTAGCCCGTGTTGGTCTTTAGCTATAGCTTTATCGCCTGGTTTGTACTCCCTTGTTTACATTTTGGACGCTGTTGCTTGGCTGTGGGGTTGTTCTCCTTCTTCTTCATGCTCCTTCTGTTTGTTTATTCAGTTTCCTGGTCCTTGGCCCCTGTGTGGGTCTTTTCCTTCGCTCCTGTGTGGGTCCTTTCTTTTCCCATCTATTAATGCTCCCGCTTCCGACACTTTAGGCCACATGTTTGGCTTTTTTCTTCTTTCCTACTTTAGCGGCTGCTCTTTGTTTCTGTACATTTCCCCATTTACTCCCCGTGTTCCTTTGGCGCTCTGGCGTCTCCTCTGCGGCTTGCTGCTCACGCCTGCTCTGGTGGACGCTGGCTGGTTTTCTCGGCCCCTTGCTGGTCTTGTTCTAATGGCACCTCCACTTCGCTATTTGATGATGCTCGCTACGCTCAGATTCCAGCCTTTGATGTTGGTCTTTTTGTAACCAAGAACATTCTTGGTCCACTGATTTGGCTGGCTGCTCCCTCCGTCTTCATTTGATCTCACCTACAGCTGTTTTTGTTGTATTCCCATCCTTAGATGGTCGCCCCTTGGTCAGACCTCTCCTAGCCAAGCTTTGCCGCATGTTTGGCATATTTAATCTTTTTGCTACTTCTGTAGATGCTGTGATGGTTGCCCTGTGGCGCCTTTTTACACGCACGTTACGTTGTCATTTTGCACCTGGCTCACCGTTGAACCAATTTGGGCAAGTCATTGCCAATTTTGGTTCATAGTGTTTTGTGGCCTGCTATTTTGTACCTAGCATTTTGAAAAGCATATACAAAACTAACCTTACCCAAAAAAAAAAAACAACTGCGAAAGCATTTGCCAAGGATGTTTTCATTAATCAAGAACGAAAGTTGGGGGCTCGAAGACGATCAGATACCGTCCCAGTCTCAACCATAAACGATGCCGACTAGGGATCGGCGGATGTTGCTTTTAGGACTCCGCCGGCACCTTATGAGAAATCAAAGTTTTTGGGTTCCGGGGGGAGTATGGTCGCAAGGCTGAAACATAAAGGAATTGACGGAAGGGCACCACCAGGAGTGGAGCCTGCGGCTTAATTTGACTCAACACGGGAAAACTTATCAGGTCCAGACATAGTAAGGATTGACAGACTGAGAGCTCTTTCTTGATTCTATGGGTGGTGGTGCATGGCCGTTCTTAGTTGGTGGAGCGATTTGTCTGGTTAATTCCGATAACGAACGAGACCTCGGCCTGCTAACTAGCTATGTGGATGTACATCTCCACGGCCAGCTTCTTAGAGGGACTAT
>JAILYB010000048.1:4677500-4695000 GCA_021437785.1 Rhodomyrtus psidioides
TGCAATTTCGGATCTCTATAGAACCCCACCGAAACAGCCCCCTCAAAGCTACCAAATCAACCCCATGTGGTCTTTCCATACACTCAAGGTCCTAACAAAGGGTTAGGGGAGCTTACCAAGTCCAAAAGCTAAGTGGAATCGGCGGTGGATGGCGTTGAAACGGTGCGGCGGGTCTGGTCTGGCGTGACCAGGTCTGGTTCCTAAGGAAAAATCCACCAATAGCCAAGGTAATTTAGTGAACAACACTCCTAACACAAGCTATTGACCCCCTAACATGGCTATCTAAACACCAAGGGTCACTCACCTCAAGATCTCCTAACTTCTTCAAGAACAGCCCCGGTTCGGTTTGGCGACGGCACGGGTGGCTTGCGGATTTGGACGGCGGTCCTTCGTGGTCTAAGTGGGTGAGGAAGGGGTCTTGATGGTGGTTCGAGGCGGCGGGGCGGCGGCAAGGTGGCGGCGAGCCGCGGTTTGGCCGTGAGAGGAGGAGGAGGCGACGGCGTGAGGGAGAGATGAGGGAGAGAACGAGAGAGTGGAGAGAGAGGGAGAGGTCGGCCGAATGAGGTGCAAGGGAGGGAGTGTGTGATATCAAGAGAGGGATTTTGGAGGGAAAAGTAGTAGTGGGGTGGTTGATGGGGCAAAGGACATGGAATAGTGCTTAGGAATGACCATTTGATGGGGTTAGGTCTTAGGGAAAATATCCAATCACATTGTCTTCTCAATCTCCAATAATTTAAAGGTCAAATGACCATGGTGCCCTTGGGATTTCGGCTGGTGGCTTGGGGTGGACAAATGACCACTTTGCCCTTGCTTGGTTTAAGAGCAAAATGCACTAAACTAGGGGTAGAAGGGTCCTATTTCACTTGGCGATCCGAATTTCGCTTTTCTAACCTATACGGGACAATTTCTAACCTTAATAACCCCTCGATGAAGCGACGTTCAAATTTACTCCAAAGCGATCTCCGAATGTCCGGCCTCCAATCTCGAAGTCCGATCTATGGCTAAATTCAGTCAATTGTCATTCCAGTGCGTCTCTGACTAACGGGCGGCTCTTAGGAGTTACGCGTATCGACCCGCGACTTATGTCACGTTTAAGGGTTACTAAAGCCACGGCGGCTTTGGTTGTCATGTAATCGCGAGGGTCAATCACTAGTTCCGCAGGTTACGATCGTCAGAGATTGAGTTAGGTTAATTCGCAAATCACACCATGGTCATACGGAATCACCCGTGAACCAATCGCATGACACTAGCAAATCGTTCTAAAACCATTCTTAGATCGACCCGTAGCGGTCCAGAATATTGCCTCGATGATCCTTATGGTCAAAGCGTCGACTCGTGGTTAAGTTCTTTGGTCCACGTACTTTAAATCCTATATGGCCATTCCCCATTGGTTAGTCGACTCGAGAGTGATCAGTTCTGAGCGAGATTACTGGAATACATCGATAGAAATTTATTCGCTGATAAGTTTCGAGATAGGGTCAGAATTCAGAATGTCACAGAACGGCTCCTTCGGGGGCCTTCCTCGGGCGTCGAACAGTCAACTCAGAACTGGTACGGACAAGGGGAATCCGACTGTTTAATTAAAACAAAGCATTGCGATGGTCCTTGCGGATGCTCACGCAATGGGGGTGCTGACGCCTCATCGCTTCCTCACTTTCCCAAGTGGTTCCTTCAGTTCCATGGTGTTCCCAGGTCACCTTTACTAATGGGATCGTCTTGTTCCTTAGGACTTGCTCCTTCCTGTCCTCGATCCTGATTGGTCTCTCCACATAAGTTACCCGATCGTCCACTTCTATCACTTCGTGGTCCAGCACATGAGTTGCGTCCGGTTCATACTTCCTTAGCATCGACACGTGGAATACGTTGTGAACTTGTGATAAGCTTGGCGGCAGGGCGAGTCTGTAGGCCAGAGTTGCCACTCGCTCCAGAATTTCAAAAGGGCCTACATACCTTGGACTCAACTTTCCCTTCTTCCCGAACCGAGATAGACCCCGCATCGGTGACACTTTTAAGAAAACGTGGTCTCCTACTTGAAACTCCAAAGGTCTGCGCCGCTTGTCGGCGTAACTCTTCTGGCGACTCTGCGCGGTTTTCAACCTTTCTCTTATGATTTTCACTGCCTCCACTGACTGTTCCACTAGCTCCGGGCCTGTTATGCTTCGTTCACCAACCTCGTCCCAGCATAAGGGTGTCCGGCAGGCTCTACCGTATAATGCTTCGAACGGTGCCATTCCGATGCTCTGTTGGTAACTGTTGTTATAGGCAAACTCCACCAAGTGTAACTGATCTTCCCAACCTCCTTTAAAGTCCAAAACGCAAGCTCTCAACATGTCCTCAAGCGTCTGAATTGTCCTTTCAGATTGTCCGTCTGTCTGGGGGTGATAAGCGGTGCTGTACTGTAGTTTCGTTCCCAAAGCCTCTTGTAGGCTTTTCCAAAATGAAGCGGTAAACTTGGGGTCTCTGTCTGAAGTAATCGTTATTGGAACTCCATGAAGGCGAACTACCTACCTCATGTACAACTCTGCATATCTATCCATCGCGAAATCTTTCCTTACTGCCAAGAAGTGTGCGGACTTAGTCAGCCTATCCACGATCACCCAAATCGAATCATGCCCTCTCTGACCCCACGGCAAACCCATGACGAAGTCCATGGTGACGTGCTCCCACTTCCACTCGGGGATTTCCAAAGGCTGTAACATCCCACCAGGCTTACAATGCTGAGCCTTAACTTGCTGGCACGTCAAACACTTCGCCACATGCTTAGCTACATCCACTTTCATTCCATTCCACCAGTAGTGTTGACGCAGGTTCTGATACATCTTCGTGCTACCCGGGTGAATACTATAGTTGCTCCTATGCGCTTCCAACAAGATCCTTTCTCTGAGCTCCTCGTCACTGGGTACGCACAAGCGTCCACGAAACTTCAAAATCCCATCTTCGGACACTTTAAAGTCGGGTTTCCTTTTTCCGGCATCCGTTTCCAAGATCTTCTGGATGTCGGGGTCCGTAGATTGCAACGCTTTCACCTTCTCATGAATCTCTGGCTCAATTCTCAATGTCGCTAGAAGACAAGACAACTGGCAAACTTCAAGTTTAAACTTGGAATCTCGTATCCTTTCCAACAGGGTCCATTCCTTAACCAACAAATGCGCGATGCTTGACTTCCGACTCAGCGCATCCGCAACCTTATTTGCCTTTCCTGGGTGATAAAAAATATCACAATCATAGTCCTTGAGCAGCTCCATCCAGCGACGTTGTCTCATGTTTAACTCCTTTTGGGAAAACAAGTACTTCAAACTCTGGTGGTCCATGTAAATCTGAAACCTTTCTCCGCACAAGTAGTGCCTCCAAATCTTCAAGGCGAAGATGATAGCTGCTAGTTCCAAATCATGCGTCGGGTTGTTCATCTCATGAGGTCTTAACTGTCTCGATGCATACGCTACAACTCTTCCATGTTGCATCAAGACGCATCCTAATCCCTTCAGCGACGCATCGCTATAAATCTCATAATCTCCAGGTCCAGAAGGGATGGTCAACACTGGTGCAGTCGTCAAACGATGCTTCAGTTCCTGAAAACTCCTCTCACACTTATCCGTCAATTCAAACCTCGTATCCTTCTTAGTCAACCTTGTCAAAGGAGTAGCTATCGAGGAAAACTTTTCTACGAACCTGCGGTAATATCCTGCCAATTCTAGGAAGCTTCGAATCTCCGTCATTGACGTAGGTCTAGGCCAATTCATTACTGCTTCAATCTTTGCTGGGTCCACAGAAATTCCATTTCCAGAGATGACATGTCCAAGGAATGCAACTTTGTTAAGCCAAAACTCGCATTTACTGAACTTGGCGTACATCGAGTGTTCCCTCAACGTCCGTAGAACTCTACTCAACTGCTCCTCGTGCTCCTCAGGGCTCTTCGAGTAAATCAAAATGTCGTCGATGAAGACAATGACGAACTGGTCCAAGTACTCTTTGAACACTCTATGCATCAAATCCATGAAGGCAGCTGGGACATTAGTCATTCCAAACGGCATGACTGTAAACTCATAATGCCCATATCTCGTCCAAAAGGCCGTCTTAGGTATATCCTCCTTCTTGATTCTCAACTGGTGATAACCCGTCCTTAGGTCTATCTTGGAGAACACAGAAGCTCCTTGCAGCTGGTCAAACAAGTCGTCGATCCTTGGCAACGGGTACTTATTCTTGATGGTCACCTGGTTCAACTCCCGGTAATCAATGCATAAGCGCAGCGACCCATCCTTCTTTCTTACAAACAAGACTGGCGCTCCCCAAGGCGAAGCACTTGGACGAATAAATCCTTTGTCCAGCAATTCTTGCATCTGAACCTTCAATTCCTTCAACTCCGACAAGGACATCCTATAGGGTGCCTTCGAGGTAGGTTCCGTTCCGGGTGCTAACTCAATCACGAACTCTATTTCCCTTTCTGGAGGCAACCCTGGTAACTCTTGAGGAAAGACATCGGGGTAATCACGTACTACAGCTATGTCCTCTAGCTTTGGTTCCTCTACGGTCGGATCCACTACGGCAGCTAAGTAAGCTTGACATCCTTCGTTCAACAGCCTAATCACTTCCAGTGACGAAATCAAAGGGATTGAGGTTCCTCCTCGACTTCCCACAAACTCAAATCTAGGGCGATCATTAGGATGGAAATGAATCACCCTGCAACCACAATCAACGACAGCCCTTTGCCTACTTAACCAATCCATTCCGATAATCACGTCAAAGTCAAACATAGGCAGCACAGCTAAATCTATTCGTTCCTCACTACCCCCAATGACTATCTTACAATCTGAACAACCTAAAGAAACCAGCACTTTATCCTTTAAAGGGGTGGTAACATGCAATATCACTTCCAGTTGTTTCAGTTCAATTCCGACCAAATCAGCAAACTGAGCAGATATAAACGAATGCGATGCTCCAGGGTCAAACAAGGCATAGGCAGCATGATCCCATAAAGTAATCGTACCTGTGACCACGCCAGGCGCGTTCTCCACCTCCCTACGTGCCACAGCATAAACCCTTCCTTGAGCTGGCGGCCTATTTGCATTGTTCTGCGGAGCTCCCGCCTGCGGCCCTCTGGTGGCCGGTTCCCTTGGGTCTGAGCCCCTGGTGCCTGACTCGGGCAGTTCCTTATCTGATGGCCCAACTGGCCGCACTTGAAGCAAGCGCCCGTCATGCTCGGGCAAGGTCCGTTCCCATGCTTCCGTCCACACTAGCGGCAGTTCCAACTCGGCCGGGGAGCAGGCTTGCTAATGTTTCTTCTGATCGGGGGGACGAAACGCCGGTTGTTCACCATGGGCCTTTTGCCGAACTGGCGGTTATCCCTCACGGGAGTGAACCGCGATCCAGATGCTACTCCTCTTTCCCTCATGTCCCTTTCCACCAACTGACCTCTTTCATAAATGGCGTCATAGCCCTGTAGGTCCAACAGCACCAACTGGCTACGAAGGTCAGGTCTCAATCCATCTCTGAACCTTCTCGCCCTATCCTCAGGGTTCTCGACCATTCTCGGAGCTTACTTAGACAGTCTTGCGAATTCGGTCTCGTACTGATCGATGGTCATCTGATTCTGTCGAAGATTTTGAAATTCGATCATCTTCTGTTCTCGAGCCGCTCTGGAGAAATACTTGGCAGTAAACACTTCAGAGAAGACAGTCCAGTTGGGTTCCGTGCCTTCTGGGAAAATTCTTCCCTTGGTGGCCTTCCACCAATCATTCGCCGTTCCTCGTAGCTGGTAAACAGCTAAGACCACCTTTTCAGCCTCAGTACAACCCAACGCCTCGAAGGCCTTTGCCAATTCATCAATCCAAGTAGGGGCAGTTCCAGGGTCCCCTGTACCATCGAACTTAGGTGGTTTCAGCTTCATAAAGTGTTCCATGAGCTGGCCCATCCCTCGATTTCCTTGTCCTTGGGCGTTACCACCATCATTACCAAAACCATTGTTCCCGTTATTCCCGTTTGCTAAGTTGGCGGCAGCGACTGCAGCTTCAGCAGCCTGGGCAACGGCAGCAGCCCTCTCCTGGGCTTGCCTGCCCATCAAGTTCCCAATCTCTTCTAGGATCCTCATGACTCCGTCATACCTAGGATCTTTTACCGCTTGCGGCCTAGAGCCAAACGCTCCTCCCGTACCTCTGGTCCGGTTACTCATCTCGCCAAGTTTCACAACACCTGAGCCACTATAATTCCATTCAGAAATTAGAGACCTAAGTCATCTACTTAAGTCGAACAAGGCTACGCTATACTCATAGCAGCAATCATAGTCAAAGCAATCATTAAAAGCATCACAACGAGGGGATTACCATTGCACCACGCAATCAGTTGCCTCTGCAACTTAGCCAAATCAAATCAAATCAATTACCCAACCGAACAAGCAGCAGTCAACACTTAGTGCCAAGTACCAAGCCTTATAGCCTTAAGTCTACCAAAGACGACGCCGGTCAATATGCCAATCACAAGCGCCATTTCACATGCCATGCATTCTATGCCTAACTCCAGCGAGTTTCCTAAGGTCTTGCTAACCAATACTCCTTGAATCATTACACCTTATTACTCCAGTCCTCAATCAGCTTGATCGAGCTGACCTTGCTCTGATACCAATTAAACGAGGATGTAACGCCCCGATTCCCTCCTGGCGCACATCATCGCCTTGACAACCAGTCCTTTATTTGATTTATACCCAGGATCTATGGAACATACGGTAGGCAATGGAACTTAAATGAACATGCAGCGACGTCATGCAAAACTCCTAGACAGTTAAACGCGACAACATTTGAGGGAAGTGAGACACTTAATCAAATCAAAGCACACCATACGATTTACATTACAACATAAACATAAACTGGGATACAACACTTGGGAACGGGGGGAGATGGTTAGCCTAATCAAAAGAGACGACGGGCTAGGGGTCAGGTGCTACTCAAAAGTGGAACTCCAAAAAGTCATGGATGACTAGACTATCTAAGGGTCGAGCTCGCGGTCATCATCGGAATCCTCGCGGAGCACTTGGTCGTACTCCTCCAGGTCTTCCTCGTCTTCCTCTTCCTCTTCTTCTTCTTCTTCTTCTTCAAACTCTAGCTCTGGATCTGCCTCATCCTCGGGTTGAGGCTGATCATGGTAGATGGCCTCTCCGTCAGGGTTGTACTCCTCCTCCAAGGGCACATCCTCGGAATCGTCTAGCTCTGCCTCATCCTCCTCGGGCTCGGACTCGTCCGTCTCCATGGGATCTTCGGCATCAGAGGGCCCCACGATGTCGCCATCAATCTCGGGGTTCTGAGACGGTGCCGGCGGAAGGTCTGGATCGGGTGCGGTCTCGGAGTCAGTGAGCTCCCCATCAGCAGGGTGTACGATCGAAGGATCCTGCTCGCCAATGACATCCCCCGGCACGTCAAAAGTCCTCAGCGGCCCAACCTCATGGTCTCCATCACGGTAGAACCATGCTGCAAACTTGTCCGCCCTCCAATCTACTAAGCCTATATCCATCCAGATGGTGCCATACTTCCTAATGTAAGCTTTCCCCTCTCGCACCGGGTACTCCGTGGAATACTGCTCTATCCAGACGAGCACCCCAAAAATCGGCGGCGGTGGCATGATCAGGGTTTGGGTTCTGAAAATGGGGGGTCCCACGACGGGGTGAGATATACTCAATAAGCTAGCCTAACCCTAAGCTAGACCCTTGGGACTTCCAGACACTTCCCAAACACATGCAATGGCCAAACAATCAAACAGCAGGCAATGGCATATAATAACTCAATTAGAAACATATTTAGTCATGCAATTCACAAGTTTAGGCTAGGCAGGACTTGTACTTGGGCACTTAACATTTCATCACTGGCAGACAATCTACATGTATGGTATAATCAAACTCTCATGGCTTAGCCCGCGTAATAACGCATCAGGCTTAAAAGATCAAGGAACCCGCGTTTAACGCCTCAGGTTTCCAATGCCATTTCTCATGACCCGCGTTTAACGCCTCAGGTCCATCCCGCGTTTAACGCATCAGGATGCCTCACATACGTATACTTATAATTTCTTTCCATCGCCATAATTAATTCAATCATGGGCACTCTCATCAAAATGGGCTCGATTCGACCCCTCAAGCTACCATCCCATATCATGGCAATACATCGTAAAATTCAACAAGTCAAGTCCAAGGTAATGTCATGCGGTCGATAACACATCAATTGGGATAAATCAATACTTTCAAAAATAGCCATTCGGCCATGTCACACCATCAAGGGCACATCAATCAATTAAGGTTTATAACTCACTAATTCATCACACTAGACCCAAAATTACTAACATAAGGTCATTTAACTCAATTGAACATCTTGAAATTTCCACGACTAGGGTTCGATCCATAGGTTAAAGTCATTTACTCAACGTGCTCGTATGAATACCCCAAAACCGAATACTCCTAAGCTCCATTTAGGATTCCATCAATTCAAGTTGTGATAATTCAAGCTCTAGCTAGTCCTAGGACACCATGGGGCATTCGGCCCACTCCCTAGGACACTCATCAATCCATTCCATCCATAGTTCCTAACATTCAATCATCAAACTCATCAAGGAAAAATCTGATCATACAATGCAATTTCGGATCTCTATAGAACCCCACCGAAACAGCCCCCTCAAAGCTACCAAATCAACCCCATGTGGTCTTTCCATACACTCAAGGTCCTAACAAAGGGTTAGGGGAGCTTACCAAGTCCAAAAGCTAAGTGGAATCGGCGGTGGATGGCGTTGGAACGGCGCGGCGGGTCTGGTCCGGCGTGACCAGGTCTGGTTCCTAAGGAAAAATCCACCAATAGCCAAGGTAATTTAGTGAACAACACTCCTAACACAAGCTATTGACCCCCTAACATGGCTATCTAAACACCAAGGGTCACTCACCTCAAGATCTCTTAACTTCTTCAAGAACAGCCCCGGTTCGGTTTGGCGACGGCACGGGTGGTTTGCGGGCTTGGACAGCTGTCCTTCGTGGTCCAAGTGGGAGAGGAAGGGGTCTTGATGGTGGTTCGAGGCGGCGGGGCGGCGGCAAGGTGGCGGCGAGCCGCGGTTTGGCCGTGAGAGGAGGAGGAGGCGACGGCGTGAGGGAGAGAGGAGGGAGCGAACGAGAGAGTGGAGAGAGAGGGAGAGGTCGGCCGAATGAGGTGCAAGGGAGGGAGTGTGTGATATCAAGAGAGGGATTTTGGAGGGAAAAGTAGTAGTGGGGTGGTTGATGGGGCAAATGACATGGAATAGTGCTTAGGAATGACCATTTGATGGGGTTAGGTCTTAGGGAAAATATCCAATCACATTGTCTTCTCAATCTCCAATAATTTAAAGGTCAAATGACCATGGTGCCCTTGGGATTTCGGCTGGTGGCTTGGGGTGGACAAATGACCACTTTGCCCTTGCTTGGTTTAAGAGAAAAATGCACTAAACTAGGGGTAGAAGGGTCCTATTTCACTTGGCGATCCGAATTTCGCTTTTCTAACCTATACGAGACAATTTCTAACCTTAATAACCCCTCGATGAAGCGACGTCCAAATTTACTCCAAAGCGATCTCCGAATGTCCGGCCTCCAATCTCGAAGTCCGATCTATGGCTAAATTCAGTCAATTGTCATTCCAGTGCGTCTCTGACTAACGGGCGGCTCTTAGGAGTTACGCGTATTGACCCGCGACTTATGTCACGTTTAAGGGTTACTCAAGCCACGGCGGCTTTGGTTGTCATGTAATCGCGAGGGTCAATCACTAGTTCCGCAGGTTACGATCGTAAGAGATTGATTTAGGTTAATTCGCAAATCACGCCATGGTCATACGGAATCACCCGTGAACCAATCGCATGACACTAGCAAATCGTTCTAAAACCATTCTTAGATCGACCCGTAGCGGTCCAGAATATTGCCTCAATGATCCTTATGGTCAAAGCGTCGACTCGTGGTTAAGTTCTTTGGTCCACGTTCTTTAAATCCTATACGGCCATTCCCCATTGGTTAGTCGACTCGAGAGTGATCAGTTCTGAGCGAGATTACTGGAATACATCGATAGACATTTATTCACTGATAAGTTTCGAGATAGGGTCAGAATTCAGAATGTCACAACTCTTCCCCCCTTACAAAAATTTCATCCTCGAAATTTACATTACAACCACTTACTCAAACAAATGGGGGTGCTGACGCCTCATCGCTTCCTCACTTTCCCAAGTGGCTCCTTCAGTTCCATGGTGTTCCCAGATCACCTTTACTAATGGGATCGTCTTGTTCCTTAGGACTTGCTCCTTCCTGTCCTCGATCCTGATTGGTCTCTCCACATAAGTTACCCGATCGTCCACTTCTATCACTTCGTGGTCCAGCACATGAGTTGCGTCCGGTTCATACTTCCTTAGCATCGACACGTGGAATACGTTGTGAACTTGTGATAAGCTTGGCGGCAGGGCGAGTCTGTAGGCCAGAGTTCCCACTCGCTCCAGAATTTCAAAAGGGCCTACATACCTCGGACTCAACTTTCCCTTCTTCCCGAACCGAGATAGACCCTGCATCGGTGACACTTTCAAGAAAACGTGGTCTCCTACTTGAAACTCCAAAGGTCTGCGCCGCTTGTCGGCGTAACTCTTCTGGAGACTCTGCGCGGTTTTCAACCTTTCTCTTATGATTTTCACTGCCTCCACTGACTGTTCCACTAGCTCCGGGCCTGTTATGCTTCGTTCACCAACCTCGTCCCAGCATAAGGGTGTCCGGCAGGCTCTACCGTATAATGCTTCGAACGGTGCCATTCCGATGCTCTGTTGGTAACTGTTGTTATAGGCAAACTCCACCAAGTGTAACTGATCTTCCCAACCTCCTTTGAAGTCCAAAACGCAAGCTCTCAACATGTCCTCAAGCGTCTGAATTGTCCTTTCAGATTGTCCATCTGTCTGGGGGTGATAAGCGGTGCTGTACTGTAGTTTCGTTCCCAAAGCCTCTTGTAGGCTTTTCCAAAATGAAGCGGTAAACTTGGGGTCTCTGTCTGAAGTAATCGTTACTGGAACTCCATGAAGGCGACCTACGTACCTCATGTACAACTCTGCATATCTATCCAACGCGAAATCTTTCCTTACTGCCAAGAAGTGTGCGGACTTAGTCAGCCTATCCACGATCACCCAAATCGAATCATGCCCCCTCTGACTCATCGGCAAACCCATGACGAAGTCCATGGTGACGTGCTCCCACTTCCACTCGGGGATTTCCAAAGGCTGTAACATCCCACCAGGCTTACAATGCTGAGCCTTAACTTGCTGGCACATCAAACACTTCGCCACATGCTTAGCTACATCCACTTTCATTCCATTCCACCAGTAGTGTTGACGTAGGTTCTGATACATCTTCGTGCTACCCGGGTGAATACTATAGTTGCTCCTATGCGCTTCCGACAAGATCCTTTCTCTGAGCTCCTCGTCACTGGGTACGCACAAGCGTCCACGAAACTTCAGAATCCCATCTTCGGACACTTTAAAGTCGGGTTTCCTTTTTCCGGCATCCGTTTCCAAGATCTTCTGGATGTCGGGGTCCGTAGATTGCAACGCTTTCACCTTCTCATGAATCTCTGGCTCAATTCTCAATGTCGCTAGAAGACAAGACAACTGGCAAACTTCAAGTTTAAACTTGGAATCCCGTATCCTTTCCAACAGGGTCCATTCCTTAACCAACAAATGCGCGATGCTTGACTTCCGACTCAGCGCATCCGCAACCTTATTTGCCTTTCCTGGGTGATAAAAAATATCACAATCATAGTCCTTGAGCAGCTCCATCCAGCGACGTTGTCTCATGTTTAACTCCTTTTGGGAAAACAAGTACTTCAAACTCTGGTGGTCCATGTAAATCTGAAACCTTTCTCCGCACAAGTAGTGCCTCCAAATCTTCAAGGCGAAGATGATAGCTGCTAGTTCCAAATCATGCGTCGGGTAGTTCATCTCATGAGGTCTTAACTGTCTCGATGCATACCCTACAACTCTTCCATGTTGCATCAAGACGCATCCTAATCCCTTCAGCGACGCATCGCTATAAATCTCATAACCTCCAGGTCCAGAAGGGATGGTCAACACTGGTGCAGTCGTCAAACGATGCTTCAGTTCCTGAAAACTCCTCTCACACTTATCCGTCCATTCAAACCTCGTATCCTTCTTAATCAGCCTTGTCAAAGGAGTAGCTATCGAGGAAAACTTTTCTACAACCTGCGGTAATATCCTGCCAATCCTAGGAAGCTTCGAATCTCCGTCACTGACGTAGGTCTAGGCCAATTCGTTACTGCTTCAATCTTTGCTGGGTCCACAGAAATTCTATTTCTAGAGATGACATGTCCAAGGAATGCAACTTTGTTAAGCCAAAACTCGCATTTACTGAACTTGGCGTACAGCGAGTGTTCCCTCAACGTCCGTAGAACTCTACTCAACTGCTCCTCGTGTTCCTCCGGGCTCTTCGAGTAAATCAAAATGTCGTCGATGAAGACAATGACGAACTGGTCCAAGTACTCTTTGAACACTCTATGCATCAAATCCATGAAGGCAGCTGGGGCATTAGTCAATCCAAACGGCATGACTGTAAACTCATAATGCCCATATCTCGTCCGAAAGGCCGTCTTAGGTATATCCTCCTTCTTGATTCTCAACTGGTGATAACCCGTCCTTAGGTCTATCTTGGAGAACACAGAAGCTCCTTGCAGCTGGTCAAACAAGTCGTCGATCCTTGGCAACGGGTACTTATTCTTGATGGTCACCTAGTTCAACTGCCGGTAATCAATGCATAAGCGCAACGACCCATCCTTCTTTCTTACAAACAAGACTGGCGCTCCCCAAGGCGAAGCACTTGGACGAATAAATCCTTTGTCCAGCAATTCTTGCATCTGAACCTTCAATTCCTTCAACTCCGACAAGGACATCCTATAGGGTGCCTTCGAGGTAGGTTCCGTTCCGGGTGCTAACTCAATCACGAACTCTATTTCCCTTTCTGGAGGCAACCCTGGTAACTCTTGAGGAAAGACATCAGGGTAATCACGTACTACAGCTATGTCCTCTAGCTTTGGTTCCTCTACGGTCGGATCCACTACGGCAGCTAAGTAAGCTTGACATCCTTCGTTCAACAGCCTAGTCACTTCCAGCGACGAAATCAAAGGGATTGAGGTTCCTCCTCGACTTCCCACAAACTCGAATCTAGGGCGATCATTAGGATGGAAATGAATCACCCTGCTACCATAATCAACGACAGCCCTTTGCCTACTTAACCAATCCATTCCGATAATCACATCAAAGTCAAACATAGGCAGCACATCTAAATCTATTCGTTCCCCACTACCCCCAATGACTATCTTACAATCTGAACAACCTAAAGAAACCAGCACTTTATCCTTTAAAGGGGTTGTAACATGCAATATCACTTCCAGTGGTTTCAATTCAATTCCGACCAAATCAGTAAACTGAGCAGATATAAACGAATGCGATGCTCCAGGGTCAAACAAGGCATAGGCAGCATGATCACATAAAGTAATCGTACCTATGACCACGCCAGGCGCGTTCTCCACCTCCGTACGCGCCACAGCATAAACCCTTCCTTGAGCTGGCGGCCTATTTGCATTGTTCTGCGGAGCTACCGCCTGCGGCCCCGCTGGTGGCCGGTTCCCTTGGGTCTGAGCTCCTGGTGCCTGACTCGGGCAGTTCATTATCTGATGGCCCAACTGGCCGCACTTGAAGCAAGCGCCCGTCCTGCTCGGGCAAGGTCCGTTCCCATGCTTCCGTCCACACAAGCGGCAGTTCCAACTCGGCCGGGGAGCAGGCTTGCTAATGTTTCTTCTGATCGGGGGGACGAAACGCCGGTTGTTCACCATCGGCCTTTTGCCGAACTGGCGGTTATCCCTCACGGGAGTGAACCGCGATCCAGATGCTACTCCTCTTTCCCTCATGTCCCTTTCCACCAACTGACCTCTTTCATAAATGGCGGCATAGCCCTGTAGGTCCAACAGCACCAACTGGCTACGAAGGTCAGGTCTCAATCCATCTCTGAACCTTCTCGCCCTATCCTCAGGGTTCTCGACCATTCTCGGGGCATACTTAGACAGTCTTGCGAATTCGGCCTCGTACTGATCGATGGTCATCTGATTCTGTCGAAGATTCTGAAATTCGATCATCTTCTGTTCTCAAGCTGCTCTGGAGAAATACTTGGCAGTAAACACTTCAGAGAAGACAGTCAAGTTGGGTTCTGTGCCTTCTGGGAAAATTCTTCCCTTGGTGGCCTTCCACCAATCATTCGCCGTTCCTCGTAGCTGGTATACAGCTAGGACTACATTTTCAGCCACAGTACAACCCAACGCCTCGAAGGCCTTTTCCAATTCTTCAATCCAAGTAGGGGCAGTTCCAGGGTCCCATGTACCATCTAACTTAGGTGGTTTCAGCTTCATAAAGTGTTCCATGAGCTGGCCCATCCCTCGATTTCCTTGTCCTTGGGCGTTACCACCATCATTACCAAAACCATTGTTCCCGTTATTCCCGTTTGCTAAGTTGGCGGCAGCGACTGCAGCTTCAGCAGCCTGGGCAACGGCAGCAGCCCTCTCCTGGGCTTGCCTGCCCATCAAGTTCCCAATCTCTTCTAGGATCCTCATGACTCCGTCATACCTAGGATCTTCTACCGCTTGCGGCCTAGAGCCAGACGCTCCTCCCGTACCTCTGGTCCGGTTACTCATCTCGCTAAGTTTCAGAACACCTGAGCCACTATAATTCCATTCAGGAATTAGAGACCTAAGTCATCTACTTAAGTCGAACAAGGCTACGCTATACTCATAGCAGCAATCATAGTCAAAGCAATCATTAAAAGCATCACAACGAGGAGATTACCATTGCACCACGCAATCAGTTGCCTCTGCAACTTAGCCAAATCAAATCAATTACACAACCGAGCAAGCAGCAGTCAACACTTAGTGCCAAGTACCAAGCCTTATAGCCTTAAGTCTACCAAAGACGACGCCAGTCAATATGCCAATCACAAGCGCCATTTCACATGCCATGCATTCTATGCCTAACTCCATCGAGTTTCCTAAGGTCTTGCTACCCAATACTCCTTGAATCATTACACCTTATTACTCCAGTCCTCAATCAGCTTGATCGAGCTGACCTTGCTCTGATACCAATTAAACGAGGATGTAACGCCCCGAGTCCCTCCTGGCGCACATCATCGCCTTGACGACCAGTCCTTTATTTGATTTATACCCAGGATCTATGGAACACACGGTAGGCAATGGAACTTAAATGAACATGCAGCGACGTCATGCAAAACTCCTAGACAGTTAAACGCGAAAAGGTTTGAGGGAAGTGAGACACTTAATCAAATCAAAGCACACCATACGATTTACATTACAACATAAACATAAACATAAACTGGGATACAACACTTGGGAACGGGGGGAGATGGTTAGCCTAATCAAAAGAGACGACGGGCTAGGGGTCAGGTGCTACTCAAAAGTGGAACTCCAAAAAGTCATGGATGACTAGACTATCTAAGGGTCGAGCTCGCGGCCATCATCGGAATCCTCGCGGTGCACTTGGTCGTACTCCTCCAGGTCTTCCTCGTCTTCCTCTTCCTCTTCTTCTTCTTCTTCTTCTTCAAACTCTGGCTCTGGATCTGCCTCATCCTAGGGTTCAGGCTGATCATGGTAGATGGCCTCTCCGTCAGGGTTGTACTCCTCCTCCAAGGGCTCATCCTCGGAATCGTCTAGCTCTGCCTCATCCTCCTCGGGCTCGGACTCGTCCGTCTCCATGGGATCTTCGGCATCAAAGGGCCCCACGATCTCGCCATCAATCTCGGGGTTCTGAGACGGTGCCGGCGGAAGGTCTGGATCGGGTGCGGTCTCGGAGTCAGTGAGCTCCCCATCAGCAGGGTGTACGATCGAAGGATCCTGCTCGCCAATGACATCCCCCGGCACGTCAAAAGTCCTCAGCGGCCCAACCTCAAGGTCTCCATCACGGTAGAACTATGCTGCAAACTTGTCCGCCCTCCAATCTACTAAGCCTATATCCATCCAGATGGTGCCATACTTCCTAATGTAAGCTTTCCCCTCTCCCATCGGGTACTCCGTGGAATACTGCTCTATCCAGACGGGCACCCCAAAAATCGGCAGCGGTGGCATGATCAGGGTTTGGGGTCTGAAAATGGGGGGTCCCACGACGGGGTGAGATATACTCAATAAGCTAGCCTAACCCTAAGCTAGACCCTTGGGTCTTCCAGACACTTCCCAAACACATGCAATGGCCAAACAATCAAACAGCAGGCAATGGCATATAATAACTCAATTAGAAACATATTTAGTCATGCAATTCACAAGTTTAGGCTAGGCAGGACTTGTACTTGGGCACTTAACATTTCATCACTGGCAGACAATCCACATGTATGATATAATCAAACTCTCATGGCTTAGCTCGCGTAATAACGTATCAGGCTTAAGAGATCAAGGAACCCGCATTTAACGCCTCAGGTTTCCGATGCCATTTCTCATGACCCGCGTTTAACGCCTTAGGTCCATCCCGCGTTTAACGCATCAGGATGCCTCACATACGTATACTTATAATTTCTTTCCATCGCCATAATTAATTCAATCATGGGCACTCTCATCAAATTGGGCTCGATTCGACCCCTCAAGCTACCATCCCATATCATGGCAATACATCGTAAAATTCAACAAGTCAAGTCCAAGGTAATGTCATGCGGTCGATAACACATCAATTGGGATAAATCAATACTTTCAAAAATAGCCATTCGGCCATGTCACACCATCAAGGGCACATCAATCAATTAAGGCTTATAACTCACTAATTCATCACACTAGACCCGAAATTACTAACATAAGGTCATTTAACTCAATTGAACATCTTGAAATTTTCCACGACTAGGGTTCGATCCATAGGTTAAAGTCATTTACTCAACGTGCTCGTACGATTACCCCAAAACCGAATACTCCTAAGCTCCATTTAGGATTCCATCAATTCAAGTAGTGATAATTCAAGCTCTAGCTAGTCCTAGGACACCATGGGCCATTCGGCCCACTCCCTAGGACACTCATCAATCCATTCCATCCATAGTTCCTAACATTCAATCATCAAACTCATCAAGGAAAAATCTGATCATACAATGCAATTTCGGATCTCTATAGAACCCCACCGAAACAGCCCCCTCAAAGCTACCAAATCAACCCCATGTGGTCTTTCCATACACTCAAGGTCCTAACAAAGGGTAAGGGGAGCTTACCAAGTCCAAAAGCTAAGTGGAATCGGCGGTGGATGGCGTTGGAACGGCGCGGCGGGTCTGGTCCGGCGTGACCAGGTCTGGTTCCTAAGGAAAAATCCACAAAATAGCCAAGGTAATTTAGTGAACAACACTCCTAACACAAGCTATTGACCCCCTAACATGGCTATCTAAACACCAAGGGTCACTCACCTCAAGATCTCCTAACTTCTTCAAGAACAGCCCCGGTTCGGTTTGGCG
>JAILYB010000048.1:4705000-4730000 GCA_021437785.1 Rhodomyrtus psidioides
GCCCATGCTTGGTCATACAATGGCTGTTTGACTCCTTCGCTCTTCAGTTGTCCAAATGCAGCTGCTGGTTTTGTTGTATCCCCACCCTTAGACGACCACCTCATGGTCTTACCCCTCCTAGCCAAGATTTGCTGCATGTTTGGCACTTTAAATCTTCTTTAGGCACTTTTGATAGATGCTAGGACAGCTGCTCTTTGGCGTCCACTTTACACGCTTGATGCGTTGTTGTTTTTACACACCGGTTCACCGTTGAACCAATCTGGGCAATCCATTGCCAAGTCTGGTTCATGGTTTTTGTGTCCGGCCTTTTTGTACCTAGCAACTTGAAAAGTATATATAAAATCACCTTACCAAAAAAAAAAAAAAAAACAACTGATGCTCTTGACTTTTCATTTTCGCGGGTTGCCCTACGCGTGAGCTGCACGCGCGCGACCATTGTGCTCTCCCGGCCATGGAAGACGGCTGAGGACCCTCTCTCGGTTCTTGCCGGCTTCTGCCCGTCTCCGGCGGTTTCTGCGGCTGATTCCTTGCATAGTGGCTCGCAAGACCCTCTACTACCATCCCTGAGATTGATTTTGCCTGTCGTTGATTACTGATCGAGCTTTTCCAGATCTGGGAATTGACTCTTGGAGCGACCACGAGGGAGCTACGCGGCGGTCTCCGGCCGATTGAGCTGGCGCCGAAGGCCAGGCCTCTACTTTGTCGATCGCCTGATCCTCCTCCAACTTTCCCTTGGTTCGTTTACCCCGATTGTTCGACTTGTGGAGTGATTGAAGTCTTGTGCATCGCGATTTATTTCTGCCCAGACCCGACGGGCGATGGTCTCTACGAAGGCTTTATTCCATAAGCATTCTCCCACTTCTATTGGTGTGGATTTGTCACGAGGAAGCCCTGTGATCAATTGTAATCTCAACTTCAATCTCTGCGACTCTTCTCAACGTCAAGGTGAGGCTCCTCGACGAAGACCCTTGCTCAGTTGAAGAGTAAGCCGCGGCTCTCAACCCCTGCTTATCCTGTGTAAGTTATCTTGACTGGTGGCTGTGCCTTGGTTGATTGGTGAATTAGCAGATTGGAGATTGATCGGTTGTTGGCATTTGGATGGTTGTTCTACTGCCTGCATCCGTTCTGTGTATTTTTGTTGTCCTCGGTGACTAGTTGATTCGGTCTGTTATTTGCTGTTGCTGCCTCATGGCTGTACCTTCTGATGAAGACTCGGAGAAGGATAGTTGTCACCTAGAACCTCCCATCTATTTGGCGTCTATTGAGGAAACCCCTCACTCTATTCATGTCTGTGCTGCTCCAAATCAGAGTGGTAAGGCATCCCACGAGGAAGCGATGCTGTCCTCCTCACTTGAATTACCCTCCCATGTGGCTGCCATAGTCGATGGATTGACTGGAGTTGGCAATGGAAAGGCTGTTGTGGCTGCCCCTTGCTGCTCCTTAAATGGTGGTGATACATATGGTGACTGTCCTGGTAATGGGACCAGTAGGTTTGCTGGTGGCTTGGTGATTGTTCCTCCACCAGTTGGTGGACATAGCCATGCTAACAAAGGAACGCCTAATCCTGATCTGTGTGAGGAGGTAGTTCCCTCCACCTTTCCTGAATCTGATATAAGAATGGAAGATATGAATGTTAACTCGGGCTGCAGACCAGATTTATTGGTTGGCAGCCTTAATATTCAGCTTGATAAAGGAAAAACTGCCTTCCATGGTACTCCTAGTGGACATGCTTTACCTAACTCTCGTCCTCCTGTTGGTTTGACTGGTGGAACTTCAAGTCTCTATTCAAACACACGAATGAGATCCAAATCTGGTGGTCGGACATCCAGACATAGAAGTGTCCACTTTAGCCCACACCCAGGTCAAAAACTTGCTGCTGGGGAAGAGGAAGGAGCCAAGTTGGTTGAGCCAGGGGGGACTTCACGTGGGGTTGATCAGCCCCAAAATCGCAGCCTTAGTAGAGGCAGTTATCGCAGCAAGGGAAGTAATCGTAGCAGGGGAAGATCTCGGGGGCGCAAGCCAGGCCCTGCATTGCCTCAAGATGATGTACGTAAAGGAGCACTGCCTACTGCTCCTTCTCGGCCAGCTGGGGAACTTGGACAACAACACCTCCACCGAAAATTGAATCAACCACAAACCTGGGCAAATGTAGCGAAGGTTATGACCAAAGGATATAATCTCTCTTACCTTGCTCCGGTGATGGAGGATGGGAAGAAACGGGTTGTTATTGCTCCAGAGGATGTGCTTAACGAGAACCCTTTATTAAAGGAGTGTGTTGTGGGACAATTCCTTGGCAGAAAGGTCTTCTTCAAACTGACAGAAGAAGTAATCAAGAAGACGTGGGGTGATCAAGTAGTCGATATCCGAATGCATGAGAACGGATTCTACTTTCTCCGTATCCCGGATGATCATTTCAGAAAGAAAATTCTGGACTTGGGGCTTATTTCTATCATGAATTGTACTATGATTCTTAGGGCCTGGCATCCAAAATTGAAGATGAGGAAGGACATGCATGAAACACTTCCGGTGTGGGTAAGACTAAGGGAAGTTCCACTCTCGCTTTGGAACACTCGGGGTATTAGCCGTATAGCAAGTGCGATTGGAAATCCTCTCTATGTGGATACTCAAACGGAGAATCTTAAGAGATTGTCCTTTGCAAGAGTCTGTATTGAAATTAGGGCTGCTGAACCACGCCCTAAAGAAGTGGAGATAGTATGGGATGATGACCTGATTATAGTAGGAATTGAATATGAATGGAACCCTCTGGCTTGTGAAGAGTGTCGAGTCTATGGCCATAAACAAGGCTCTCTCGGCTTCCCTTGTGCTAGGCCAGCAGAAACTCCCTTGCCCTTGCCATTGCCCCGAGCTCTTAAAAATCAACAAAGGCAGGAAAGTGGCTGGCAGCAGGTGACTCGTAGAAGGAGGAATGGCTCCTCTAAAGATACTGATCCCCAAGCTGTTCCAGACCAGGTGGGTCCTCAGGTTGCCCAGGCTTCTTACCTGAGTTCTACATCAAATCTTGAAGCAGTGGCTGAGGTAGATACAGGTTTGAGAGTGGATGCTGCTATTCCTCCCCAACCTGCATTGGAACCGAAGGGTGGCGGGCCATTTACTACTATCCCAGATGGAGTGAATCCTGCCGACCAAGAGAAGCTTAGACAGCAACCTCAGAATGTCACTGAACCTGCTGCTTCTTCGATTTTGCCAGTCACTCATGGCATGGATATGACAACGGTCATTCTGCCCCGTAACGCTAAAGCTGATATTCCCCCAGCATGTGGAACCATCCCATTGACAGAAGCACAGAAGGTACCTTCTATTGCACTGCCTTCTTCCTCCTCAGCAAAGATATATGCTGGTAGGACTCGGGCTGCTGCTTTTCCTGTCACGATTGGACTCTCTCGGCCTGCCCCAGTTACCAGGAGCAACAAGTCAGCAACTACCCTTTTCCACCCTCCAGTAGATGCTGCTCCTAAAACTCGATCTGCCTCAGCTCTTGGCCTGACCAGATCACGCTCAGTCCCTTCATCTGACAGAGCCCCAATGCTGGATCAGCAGCAAGCTCCCTCTGCGACACAGACTTCATTAGTGGATTCTGTCATCTCCTCTGGCTCTGATGAAGAAGACCAGGCTGCAAGCAAGGATGATAGTGATGAGGAACCTTCCTCCCCCTCCCGACCAAGTGATCGACTGACAGTGTGTGCCCTTAATATTGAATCTAATACTCTTCAACATGAGGCTGACCTCAGTGGGGAGGATAGCTCTTCTTCCTCGAGAACAGGCAAGGCCAAAAAGAAGAAGGGTAGAAGGAGGTACCGGTGACTCTCCATTTCACGGTAATCATGTTTCTTGGTGTCTGGAACATTAGGGGCTTGGCTAGCCCCCTTAAACAAGCTGAACTGAGAAATTTTACTAGAAGCAGCTCGCTTTCTTGTATTGGAATTCTGGAGACGAAAATCAAAGCGTCTTCGTTTACAAGTATATCTAATAGTATACTACCTGAGTGGAAATGGGTGGCCAACTATGAACATTCTCCTCGGGGTAGAATATGGATTGGGTGGAACACTCAAGCTGTTGAACTTTCTCTGTTATCAAGCACGGCTCAGGTAATGCATGTCAGCCTTCGGTCGACAGACATGGATAGAGCAATCCTTTTTTCTGTGGTTTATGGGGAGCACTCTTTTAGCACTAGAAGAATACTTTGGAATGAACTCCTTCATATTAGCAACTGTGAAGAGCCATGGGTAGTGGCTGGAGATTTTAATGCTATTAGAGACCACTCTGACAGATTTGGGAGCTCTACCCCTTGGATCCCAGCCTTTGATGAGTTCGGTGCTTGTCTAGATCAAGCTGGCCTAGACGATCTTCGCTACGTGGGATACAGATTCACTTGGTTCACCTCTTCTGGACCGACAAGAAAACAAAGGAAGATTGACCGTGTGCTAGTTAACGATCATTGGAGACAGCTATTCTCCTTTTCTGAAGCTTCCTTCTTGGCACCCGGGATCTCTGATCACACACCAATGGTGATTAAGATAATGCCCCCACCAATCTCAAAGAAACCGTTCAAGTTTTTTAAGTACTGGATCACCCACCCCACGTACAAAGACATTGTCTCCCAGGTGTGGGCTACTCCTTTCATTGGTAATCCTATGTATATTGTATATAGGAGACTCAAGCTCTTAAAGTGCAGACTCAAGCATTTAAATAGAAGCTCCTTCTCTGATATCTCTCAACGTACGGAACAAGCAAGGCTGGCTCTAAACGCAATCCAAGATGCTTTAGTTTATGATCCTTTGAACCAGAATCTGGTAGACCGAGAGGCTAACCTGCTGAGGGATTTTTCCATGCTGCGTATCCAAGAGGAATCATTCTACCGATAAAAATCCAGAGTCAAATGGCTGAAAGAAGGGGATGCAAACACGAGCTACTTTCACCACTTTGCTAACAAGAGGAGACTCCACAATCGCATACTATCAATCTCAAATTCTGATGGAGAAATGTTAACCGAACCTACCCAGATTCGGGTACACATTGTTGACCACTTCTCAGCCCTATTACAAGGTGATCCACTGAACTCTGTCCCAGAGATTTCTTTGATCCGTGAGTACATTACTAAGACATTGGATGAGGAGCAAGTCTTACTTCTCTCCCAGCCGGTTACTAATGAGGAAATCAAGACCACTCTCTTCTCTCTCGCCAAGAGTAAGGCCCCTGGACCTGATGGCTTTATTGTGGAATTCTTTATAAACTCCTGGGATGTCGTTGCATGCTCGGTCACAGATGCTATTAAAGAATTTTTCAGAACTGGTAGACTCCTCAAGGAAATCAACACCACAATTCTAACGTTGGTTCCTAAGTCTCCAAATGCTATGGCCATGAATGACTTCCGTCCCATAGCGTGTTGTAACACTTTGTATAAGTGTATCACTAAAATCTTGGCCAACCGGATTGCTTCTATCCTGCCGTCTATCATCTCCCCTCCTCAGGCGGCTTTTGTGAAAGGGAGGAGAATAAGCGATAATATCATGCTTGCACAGGAATTGTTTGCAGATTTCCATCACAACCCTTACCTACCCAAGTGTGCAATCAAGGTAGATTTCCAGAAGGCTTATGACACTGTGGATTGGAACTTCTTGAAGGCTGTACTTCTTGCCTTTCGGTTTCCCGACCCTATGGTTAATCTAATCATGGAATGTGTCTCTACTCCAATGTTCTCAGTTGCTATTAATGGTGAACTTCATGGATTCTTTTCTAGCAAAAGAGGCATCAGACAAGGAGATCCCATATCCCCATATCTCTTCACTATGGTTATGGAGATTTTCACCGGTATTCTACACTCGAAGGCATGCCAACCCGGCTTCAAGTTTTATTGGCGATGCAAACAAACACAACTGTCCCACCTCTTTTTTGCTGACGATGTTCTGATATTTGTTGAAGGCCACATCCCCTCCATTCATTCACTAAAGGAAGGAATTGAGCTCTTCTCCACCTGGTCGGGGCTAAGGCCCAACCCCAACAAAAGTGAAGTTTTCTTAGCTGGTGGAACAAGCACACTGAAAGGGCAAGTTCGGCAACTCCTCGGGTTCCAAGAAGGTACTCTTCCTTTTCGCTACTTGGGGGTGCCCGTCATATCATTGAGACTTGGTAAATCAGATTGTGACGCACTAGTAAATGCTGTTACTTCTAGAGCGCGATCTTGGGCTCATAGATTTCTATCTTATGCTGGGCGCCTCCAGCTTGTCAAATCTGTACTCCAGTCTATCCAAGTCTATTGGTCTGCTGTCTTTACTTTACCAAAATCCGTATTGAAGAGAATTGAGCTCATTCTCAGACAGTTTTTGTGGAAAGGACCGGAACTAGGTGTCGGAGGGGCGAAAGTGTCGTGGGTTGATATCTGCCTCCCTAAGAATGAAGGAGGACTTGGAATTCGGCGTCTACAAGATTGTAACAAGGCCATGACACTAAAGCATATCTGGATTTTATTCACGGACAAGGAATCTCTATGGTGCAAGTGGATACATTCAACCTTTTTGAAGAAAACAAATTTCTGGATAGCAAAAAGACCAACATTTTGCTCCTGGGCATGGAAGAAAATACTAGATATTAGGCCTCAATTTCGGATGCACTTCAAGTGGAAGCTAGGAAATGGTCATTCCATGTCGTTCTGGTATGATAATTGGCATGAAAGTGGACCCCTACACTTGAGATTTGGGGATGGAGATATCTACCGAACGAGAGTACCACGCGACATTTCGGTCTTTGATTTCTTCGCCTCTCAATGGGAACCGTCGCCTATCATGGATGACTTGCTAAACTCCCTAGGAATGGCACCCACTCTCCTTGACACGTGGAATGATAAACTTATATGGGAAGGCCATAAATCGGGAGAGTTCTCTGTCTCTTCGGCCTGGGAGCTCATTCGACACAAGGGCCAAATTGTACGCTGGCATTCCTTTATATGGGACAAAGCTTTAGCTCCTCGTGATGCCTTCATTATGTGGCTGGCCACACATCATCGATTACCCACACAGAGAATGCTTATTCAAAACCACAGAATAGATGAGGCGACTTGTGCATTCTGCCGAACAACACCAGATTCCATTAACCATCTATTCTTTGAGTGCTCAACCACCAGAGAACTAGCAACGGTATGGGCGACCAGATGCAACCTAAGATGGAGAAACTGCCCGTGGGATAACCTTATCCGGTGGGCAGGCCAGAACATTAGCGGGCAATCCTTTGGACACCGTATTGCTCGGTTTTCTCTAGGAGCGCTGTGCCATATCATTTGGACAGAGAGGAACAATATCTTATTTCGTGGCAAGAAGCTTTTCGTGCCGGCACTCATTATGCATCTTACAAAATTGGTCAAAGACAAAGCAATTGCCTTGGGGAAGATACGTGACCATCCCCGTAATAGAAGCCTCCAAATAAATTGGGGCCTCTCACTTAGCATCTTTCGCGATATGACTCACAATGTATGAGCTTGACCATCTCTTCTGTGTGTGTCAGACCATTACTAGGTTGAGTGGATGGAGTCGCAGGGAAGATAAAGCTTGCTGCATTTTTTGTATATTGCTGCCTTCGCCTGATACTATGGAGATTCATGGGCCGAATTCAAGCCTCCTTATACTCAAACCGAACAGGCACAGACTTATCATCCGCTGGTGGCCGGGAACCTCTTTGCTGCCCTGCTGGTTGTCCTACTGCCCTCCAATACCCGTGCTGACTTGTTGGTGCCCAATCGGGGACCTGCTTACAAAGAAACATGGATGTCTTCTGCCGCAGCTTCCCTTCTGTAGAGTCTGGATCCGTCTATCTGTTCCCTCTGCCCCCTCCTTGGTGCTGCTACGCTGTCTCCTAGGCTTTTCCCGGGTTGTCTCTTGCCCTGTTCGTTGGAGGTTTGATCTGGTCATGATGGGAGCTGATTGGTTGGCTGACCTCATTTACAGTTTGCCCTGCTACTGCCCATATTGGGAACTACCTAGCTGTCTTCACTCTTTCCTTTCTACGACAGCAGGAACTTTGTGCCTACACTTGGCTGCTGTTTGGGCCTTTTTGCTACTTTTCTTCCTTTTCTTTCTGGTTCGCTCTACCCCAGCTAGGCTCCCTTGCCGCTGCATTTGGCTGTTCTCTTGTTTTTTCTTACCTTGTTTTGCTAGCCGGTTCATACTTGGCTCAACCTTGCTGCGAATAGCTCTACTACTTCGACAGGAAGATATCCTCTCCCTTAGCCTCCTCTGCTCACGCCGGTTGCTCCTAATTTTTGGAAAAGCTACCTTGATGCTGCCTCCCTTTGCTGGACATTCAGACCGGCGCCACTCAGGACCTCTCTAATCGGATGTTTTTCATTTGTACCCTGCCGGGTGGTTAAATCTGACCACCAACCTCGGCCAACCTTTGCCGCTTGTTTGGCGTTTTTGCTAATTTATAGTGTGCCTACTGCTGATGCATTGGCCTGTGGATAGGCCACTTTATTTTATGAACGAAACGATGATATTTTGCACTCGGTTCACCGTTGAATCAATTTTGGCATTTTGCCAATTTTGATTCATGGTTTTTGTGGCCGGTTCCCTTGTACCTAGCAGCTTGAAAAGTATATACAATCTTACCTTACCAAAAAAAAAAAAAACAACTGATGCTCTCGACTGTTGGCACGAGTGGCCTGACTTCTCTTTTGAACTTGGACCACCCTGCTCTGGCCACCTATCAATCATGGACATACTGTGTATTCTCTTTAAACGACTGGTGCTCTACTGGTTGCCACTTTCTATCTAGCCGATGGAGATTGCTGCTTTCCTGCTCCTCTTGGCCTGGAACTGATTCAGCTATCTGGCCTTGGTTATTTGCTACCGGACATTGGCGACAGAATCTCTCTAGCTCTGATGGTTTTTGTGTCCTACCCCTTTCTGTTCTGTTGGCCTATGGACTACTCTTTTTGCTGCTGCTCCTCAGGTTGGTTGCCTTCCCGCCTTCTCCAGAGGATATGGTGCAGCCCCCCCTCCTTGTCCCGTTGGTGCCGGCTCCCCCTGCTCCAACCGGTCCTGCTCTCTACCTATTCGGGTTTAGCATTGCTCTTGGTCCCCTACTTGCTGTCTTCCGCTGCACTGAGGCTCCAGCCTTTGATGGTGGTTGTGCTAACCAAGTTCATTCTTGGTTCTCTGTTTTTCGCTGGCGGTTGTACCAACCTACAGCTGCCTTTTGTTGTACCCCCACCGTTAGTGGACTGCCTCTTAGCCAGATCTCTACGTACGTAGATGCTGTGATTGCCTAGTGGCGCCTCTGTTTAAGCACGATGTGCTGCTCTTTTGCACCTAGCTCACCGTTGAACCAATCTGGGCAAGGTGCCAATTTTGGTTCATAGTTCTGTGGCTGGTTCTATTGTACCTAGCATTTTGAAAAGTATATATAAACTTACCTTACCAAAAAAAAAAAAAAAACAACTGATGCTCTCGATTTTCGCGGGTTGCCCTACGCGTGAGCTGCACGCGCGCGACCATTGTGCTCTCCCGGCCATGGAAGACGGTTGAGGACCCTCTCTCGGTTCTTGCCAGCTTCTGGCCGTTTCCGGCGGTTTCTGCGGCTGATTCTCGACATAGTGGCTCGCAACACCCTCTCCTACCATCCCTGTGAACGACTTTGCCTGTCGTTGATTGTTGATCGAGCTTTTCCAGATCTGGGAATTGACTCTTGGAGCGACCACGAGGGAGCTACGCGGCGGTCTCCAGCCGATTGAGCCGGCGCCGAAGGCCGGGCCTCTACTTTGTTGATCGCCTGGACCTCCTCTAACTTTCCCCTGGTTCGTTTCCCCCGATTGTTCAACCTGTGGAGTGATTGAACTCTTGTGAATCGCGATTTATTTCTGCCCAGACCCAACACGCGACGGTCTCTACGAATGCTGTATTCCATAAGCATTCTCCTACTTCTATTGGTGTGGATTTGTCACGAGGAAGCCCTGGGATCAATTGTATTCTCAACTTCAATCTCTGCGATTCTTCTCAACGTCAAGGTGAGGCTCCTCGACGAAGACCCTTGCTCAGTTGAAGAGTAAGCCGCGGCTCTCAACCCCTGCTCACCTCCACTGTCAACCTGTGTAAGTTATCTTGACTGGTGGCTGTGCCTTGGTTGATTGGTGAATTAGCAGAGTGGATATTGACCGGTTGTTGGCATTTGGATGGGTATTCTACTGCCTGCATCTGTTTTGTGTGTAATTGTTGTTCTCGGCGACTAGTTGATTCGGTCTGTTATTTGCTGTTGCTGCCTCATGGCTATACCTTCTGATGAAGACTCGGAGAAGGATGGTTGTCACTTAGAACCTCCCATCTGTTTGGCGTCTATTGAGGAGACCCCTCACTCTATTCATGTCTGTGCTACTCCAAATCAGAGTAGTAAGGCATTCCACGAGGAAGCAATGTTGTCCTCATCACTTGAATTACCCTCCCATGTGGCTGCCATAGTTGATGGATTGACTGGAGTTGGCAATGGAAAGGCTGTTAGCCCTGTGGCTGCCCCTTGCTGCTCTTTAAATGGGGGTGATAAAACATATGGGGACTGTCCTGGTGATGGGACCAGTGGGTTTGCTGGCGGTTTGGTGATTGTTCCTCCACCAGTTGGTGGACATAGCCCTGCCAACAAAGGAACGCCTAATTCTGATCTGTGTGAGGAGGTAGTTCCCTCCACCTTTCCTGCATCTGATATAAGAATGGAAGATATGAATGTTAGCTCGGGCTGCAGACCAGATTTATTGGTTGGAAGCCTTAATATTCAGCTTGATAAAGGAAAAGCTGCGTACCATGGTACTCCTAGTGGACATGCTTTACCTGACTCTCGTCCTCCTGTTGGTTTGGCTGTTGGAACTTCAAGACTCTATTCAAACACACGAAAGAGATCCAAATCTGGTGGTCGGACATCCAGACATAGAAGTGTCCACTTTAGCCCACTGCCAGGTCAAAAACTTGCTGCTGGGGAAGAGGAAGGAGCCAAGTTGGTTGAGGTAGGGGGGACTTCGGGTGGGATTGATCAGCCCCATAATCGCAGCCTCAGTAGAGGCAGTAATCGCAGCAAAGGAAGTAATCGTAGCAGGGGAAGATCTCGGGGGCGCAAGCCAGGCCCTGCATTGCCTCAAGATGATGTACGTAAAGGAGCACTGCCTACTGCTCCTTCTCGGCCAGCTGGGGAACTTGGACAACAACACCTCCACCGGAAATTGAAGCAACCCCAAACCTGGGCAAATGTAGCGAAGGTTATGACCAAAGGATATAATCTCTCTTACCTTGCTCCGGTGATGGAGGATGGGAAGACACGGGTTGTTATTGCTCCAGAGGATGTGCTTAATGAGAACCCTTTATTAAAGGAGTGTGTTGTGGGACAATTCCTTGGGAGAAAGGTCTTCTTCAAACTAACAGAAGAAGTAATCAAGAAGACGTGGGGTGACCAAGTAGTCGATATCCGAATGCATGAGAACGGATTCTACTTTATCCGTATCCCGGATGATCAATTCAGAAAGAAAATTCTGGACTTGGGACTTATTTCTATCATGAATTGTACTATGATTCTTAGGGCCTGGCATCCAAAATTGAAGATGAGGAATGACATGCATGAAACACTTCCGGTGTGGGTAAGACTAAGGGAAGTTCCACTCTCGCTTTGGAACCCTCGGGGTATTAGTCGTATAGCAAGTGCAATTGGAAATCCTCTCTATGTGGATGCTCAAACGGAGAATCTAAAGAGATTGTCCTTTGTGAGAGTCTGTATTGAAATTAGGGCTACTGAACCACGCCCTAAAGAAGTGGAGATAGTATGGGATGATGACTTGATTATAGTAGGAATTGAATATGAATGGAACCCTCTGGCTTGTGAAGAGTGTCGAGTATATGGCCATAAACAAGGCTCTCTCGGCTTCCCTTGTGCTAGGCCAACTGAAACTCCCTTGCCCTTGCCATTGCCCCGAGCTCTTAAAAATCAACAAAGGCAGGAAAGTGGCTGGCAACAGGTGACTCGTAGAAGGAGGAATGGCTCCTCTAAAGGTACTGATCCCCAAGCTGTTCCAGACCAGGTGGGACCTCAGGCTGCCCAGGCTTCTTACCTGAGTTCTACATCAAATCTTGAAGTAGTGGCTGAGGTAAATACATCTTTGAGAGTGGATGCTGCTATTCCTCCCCAACCTGCATTGGAACCGAAGGGTGGCAGGCCAATTACTACTACCCCTGATGGAGTGAACCCTGCAGATCAAGAGAAGCCTAGACAGCAACCTCAGAATGTCACTGAACCTGCTGCTTCTTCGATTTTCCCAGTCACTCATGGCATGGATATGACAACGGTTATTCTGCCCCGTAACGCTAAAGCTAATATTCCCTCAGCATGTGTAACCATCCCATTGGCAGAAGCACAGAAGGTACCTTCTATTGCACTGCCTTCTTCCTCCTCAGCAAAGATATATGCTGGTAGGACTCGGGCTGCTACTCCTGTCACGCTTGGAACCTCTCGGCCTGCCCCAGTTACCAGGAGCAACAAGTCAGCAACTACCCTTTTCCAACCTCCAGTAGATGCTGCTCCTAAAACTCGATCTGCCTCAGCTCTTGGCCTGACCAGATCACGCTCAGTCCCTTCATCTGACAGAGCCCCAATGCTGGATCAGCAGCAAGCTCCCTCTGCGACACAGACTTCATTAGTGGATTCTGTCATCTCCTCAGGCTCTGATGAAGAAGACCAGGCTGCAAGCAAGGATGATAGTGATGAGGAACCTTCCTCCCCCTCCCGACCAAGTGATCGACTGACAGTGTGTGCCCTTAATATTGAATCTAATACTCTTCAACATGAGGCTGACCTCAGTGGGGAGGATAGCTCTTCTTCCTCGAGAACAGGCAAGGCCAAAAAGACGAAGGGTAGAAGGAGGTACCGGTGACTCTCCATTTCACGGTAATTATGTTTTTTGGTGTCTGGAACATTAGGGGCTTGGCTAGCCCCCTTAAACAAGCTGAAATAAGAAATTTTACTAGAAACAGCTCGCTTTCTTGTATTGGAATTCTGGAGACGAAAATCAAAGCGTCTTCGTTTACAAGTATCTCTAATAGTATACTACCTGAGTGGAAATGGTTGGCCAACTATGAACATTCTCCTCGGGGTAGAATATGGATTGGATGGAACCCTCAAGCTGTTGAACTTTCTCTGTTGTCAAGCACGGCTCAGGTAATGCATGTCAGCCTTCGGTCGACAGACATGGATAGAGCAATCCTTTTCTCTGTGGTTTATGGGGAGCACTCTTTTAGCACTAGAAGAATACTTTGGAATGAACTCCTTCGTATTAGCAACTGTGAAGAGCCATGGGTAGTGGCTGGAGATTTTAATGCTATTAGAGACCACTCTGACAGATTTGGGAGCTCTACCCCTTGGATCCCAGCCTTTGATGAATTCGGTGCTTGTCTAGATCAAGCGGGCCTAGACGATCTCCGCTATGTGGGATACAGATTCACTTGGTTCACCTCTTCTGGACCGACAAGAAAACAAAGGAAGATTGATCGTGTGCTAGTTAACGATCTTTGGAGACAGCTATTCTCCTTTTCTGAAGCTTCCTTCTTGGCACCGGGGATCTCTGATCACACACCAATGGTGATTAAGATAATGCCCCCACCAATCTCAAAGAAACCATTCAAGTTTTTTAAGTGCTGGATCACTCACCCCTCTTACAAAGACATTGTCTCCCAGGTGTGGGCTACTCCTTTCATTGGCAATCCTATGTATATTGTATATAGGAGACTCAAGCTCTTAAAGTGCAGACTCAAGCATTTGAATAGAAGTTCCTTCTCTGATATCTCCCAACGTACGGAACAAGCAAGGCTGGCTCTAAACGCAATCCAAGATGCTCTAGTTTATGATCCTTTGAACCAGAATCTGGTGGACCGAGAGGCTGACATGCTGAGGGACTTTTCCATGTTGCGTATCCAAGAGGAATCATTCTACCGACAAAAATCCAGAGTCAAATGGCTGAAAGAAGGGGATGCAAACACGAGCTACTTTCACCACTTTGCTAACAGGAGGAGACTCCACAATCGCATACTCTCGATCTCAAATTCTGATGGGGAAGTCTTAACCGAACCTACACAGATTCGGATACACATTGTTGACCACTTCTCAGCCCTATTACAAGGTGATCCACTGAACTCTGTCCCTGAGATTTCTATCATCCGAGAGTACATTACTAAGACATTGGATGAGGAGCAAGCCTTACTTCTATCCCAACCGGTTACCAATGAGGAAATCAAGACTACCCTCTTCTCTCTCGCCAAGAGTAAGGCCCCTGGACCTGATGGCTTTATTGTGGAATTCTTTATAAACTCCTGGGATGTCGTTGGATGCTCGGTCACAGATGCTATTAAAGAGTTCTTTAGAACTGGTAGACTCCTCAAGGAAATCAACACCACAATTCTAACGTTGGTTCCTAAGTCTCCAAATGCTATGGCCATGAATGACTTCCGTCCTATAGCGTGTTGTAACACTATGTATAAGTGTATCACTAAAATCTTGGCCAACCGGATTGCTAATATCCTGCCGTCTATCATCTCCCCTCCTCAGGCGGCTTTTGTGAAAGGGAGGAGAATAAGTGATAATATCATGCTTGCACAGGAATTGTTTACAGATTTCCATCACAACCCTTACCTACCCAAGTGTGCAATCAAGGTAGATTTCCAAAAGGCCTATGATACTGTGGATTGGAACTTCTTGAAGGCTGTACTTATTGCCTTTCGGTTTCCCGACCCTATGGTTAATCTAATCATGGAATGTGTTTCTACTCCAATGTTCTCGGTTGCTATTAATGGTGAACTCCATGGCTTCTTTTCTAGCAAAAGAGGCATCAGACAAGGAGATCCCATATCCCCATACCTCTTCACTCTGATTATGGAGATATTCACCGGTATTCTACACTCGAAGGCATGCCAACCCTGTTTCAAGTTTTATTGGCGATGCAAACAAACACAACTGTCCCATCTCTTTTTTGCTGATGATGTTCTGATATTTGTTGAAGGCCACATCCCCTCCATTCATTCACTAAAGGAAGGAATTGATCTCTTCTCCACTTGGTCGGGGCTAAGGCCCAACCCCAACAAAAGCGAAGTTTTTTTAGCTGGTGGAACAAGCACACTGAAAGGGCAAGTTCGGCAACTCCTCGGGTTTCAAGAAGGTACTCTTCCTTTTCGCTACTTGGGGGTGCCTGTCATATCGCTGAGACTTGGTAAATCAGATTGTGACGCTCTGGTTAATGCTGTTACTTCTAGAGCGCGATCTTGGGCTCACAGATTTCTATCTTATGCTGGGCGTCTCCAGCTTGTCAAATCTGTACTCCAGTCTATCCAAGTATATTGGTCTGCTGTCTTTACTTTACCCAAGTCCGTATTGAATAGAATTGAGCTCATTCTTAGACAATTTATGTGGAAAGGACCGGAACTAGGCGTCGGAGGAGCGAAAGTGTCGTGGGTTGATATTTGCCTCCCTAAGAATGAGGGAGGATTGGGAATTCGGCGACTACAAGATTGTAACAAGGCCATGACACTAAAGCATATCTGGATTTTATTCACGGACAAGGAATCTCTATGGTGCAAGTGGATACATTCAACCTTCTTGAAGAAAACAAATTTCTGGATAGCAAAAAGACCAACATTTTGCTCTTGGGCATGGAAGAAAATACTAGATATTAGGCCTCAATTTCGGATGCACTTCAAGTGGAAACTAGGAAATGGTCATTCCATGTCGTTCTGGTATGATAATTGGCATGAAAGTGGACCCCTACACTTGAGATTTGGGGATGGAGATATCTACCGAACGAGAATACCGCGTGACATTTCAGTCTTTGATTTCTTCGCCTCTGAATGGGAACCGTCGCCTATCATGGATGACTTGCTAACCTCCATAGGAACGGCACCCACTCTCCTTGACACGTGGAATGATAAACTTATATGGGAAGGCCATAGATCGGGAGAGTTCTCTGTCTCTTCGGCCTGGGAGCTCATTCGACACAAGGGCCAAATTGTACGCTGGCATTCCTTGATATGGGACAAAGCTTTAGCTCCTCGTCATGCATTCATTATGTGGCTGGCCACGCATCATCGACTACCCACACAGAGGATGCTTATTCAAAACCACAGAATAGATGAGGCGACTTGTGCATTCTGCCGAACAACACCAGATTCCATCAACCATCTATTCTTTGAGTGCTCAACCACCAGAGAACTAGCAACGGTATGGGCGACCAGATGCAACTTGAGATGGAGAAACTGCCCGTGGGATAACCTCATCCGGTGGGCAGGGCAGAACATTAGTGGGCAATCCTTTGGACACCGTATTGCTCGTTTTTCTCTAGGAGCGTTGTGCCATATCATTTGGACAGAGAGGAACAATATCTTATTCCGTGGCAAGAAGCTTTTCGTACCGGCAATCATTATTCATCTTACAAAATTGGTCAAAGACAAAGCGATTGCCTTGGGGAAGATACGTGACCATCCCCGTAATAGAAGCCTTCAAATAAATTGGGGCCACTCACTTAGCATCTTTGGCGATATCACTCACAATGTATGAGCTTGACCATCTCTTCTGTGTGTGCCAGACCATTACTAGGTTGAGTGGATGGAGTCGCAGGGAAGATAAAGCTTGCTGCATATTGCTGCCTTCGCCTGATACTATGGAGATCCATGGGCTGATTTCAAGCCTCCTTCTACTCAAACCGAACAGGAACAGAATTATCATCCGCTGGTGGCCGGGAACCTCTTTGCTGCCCTGCTGGTTGTCTTACTGCCCTCTAATTCCCGAGCTGACTTATTGGTGCCCAATCGAGGACCTGCTTACAAAGAAACATGGATGTCTACTGCCGCAGCTTCCCTTCTGTAGAGTCTGGAGCCGTCTCTCTGTTCCCTCTGCCCCATCCTTGGTGCTGCTACACTGTCTCCTAGGCTTTCCCCGGGTTGTCTCTTGCCCTGTTTGTTGGAGGTTTATTCTGGTCGTGATGGGAGCTGATTGGTTGGCTGGCCTCATTTACGGTTTGCCCTGCTACTGCCCATGTTGGGAACTACCTAGCTTTCTTCACTCTTTCCTTTCTACGACTGCAGGAACTTTGTGCCTGCACTTGGCTGCTGTTTGGGCCTTTATGTTACTTTTCTTCCTTTTCTTTCTGGTTTTCTCTACCCCAGCTAGGCTCCCTTGCTGCTGCTTTTGGCTGTTCTTTTGCTTTTTCTTACCTTGTTTTGCTAGCCGGTTCATACTTGGTTCAACCTTGCTTCGGATAGCTCTACTGCTTCGACAGGAAGATATCCTCTCCCTTGGCCTCCTTTGCTCAGGCCGGTTGCTCCTAATTTTTGGAAAAGCTACCTCGCTGCTGCCTCCCTCTGCTGGACATTCAGACCGACGCCACTCAGGACCTCTCTAATCGGATGTTTTTTCATTTGTACCCTGCCTTGTGGTTAAATCTGACCAACAACTTCGGCCAACCTTTGCCGCTTGTTTGGCGTTTTTTGCTAATTTGTAGTGTGCCTACTGCTGTTGCATTGGCCTGTGGATAGGCCACTTTAATTTATGCGCGAAACGATGATATTTTTGCACTCGGTTCACCGTTGAATCAATTTTGGCATGTTGCCAATTTTGATTCATGGTTTTTGTGGCCGGTTCCCTTGTACCTAGCAGCTTGAAAAGTATATACAATCTTACCTTACCAAAAAAAAAAAAAACAACTGATGCTCTCGCGAGAATGAACGTGGACTAAGGGCTCCTCCTCGGTTCTGGCTGGTTTCCGGCCGGCTCCGGTGGCCATGGCGGCTGGTTCTTGGCACAGCCACTCGCAACCCCCTCACCTTCCACCCCTCTGAACGATTTCAACTGAGATTGACCACCGATCGAGTTTTTTCCAGATCTGAACTTTGGCTCTTCATCCGACCACGACAAAGCTCAGCGACGGGGTCCGGCCATTTTGGGCGGCGCCGAAGCTTCGCCTTCCACTCTGCTGGTCGCCTGGACCTCCTGCACCTTACCCCTCACTCGATTCCACTAAAGGATTGCTAACGTTTGAGATTTCTCAGATCTGAGAGTTTAGGTCTTCGCTCACACACGAAGGTTCCATCGGCGGTTTCTGGCTGTCTGCGTCGGCGCCGAAGGCTCGGCTTCTGCTTTGTTGGTCGCCTGGATCTCCCTTGACTTCCCCACGGATCAATTCCTCTGATTACTTGACTTGTGGAGCGGTTGGAGTTCTGTCCAGCACGTTTTTAGGTGTCTGCTCAAACCTGAAGACGCGACGGTTGCTGGGCATTCCATTAGACAATGACGACACAATCCTCCTCTTTTGTGGTCGTTCGTTGGCGTTTTTGGGATCTCTCACGACAGAGCCTCTGTACCCGACTTGAAGATTTACCCCCGGCGGTTTCTGATTCTATTGACCAGCGTCATTGATTGGAATTCCTGATTGGAAGTCCTGACTCCTCTGACCTTCTCTGAGGATTGGACCTGCTGGTATTGTGCTTCACCAACCTTACTTGTATTATTTTGTTGGCGAAGATTGGTTTCTCTCGCTGAAGGCCTGCTGTTGACCTGGAGATCTACTCCCGTTGATCCTTGGCGTCTCTTAGCGCCAACTACTACCCTTCTCCTTTGTCCCCATTGTAAGTTATTCTCTTCCACCCTGTGCCTGAGGAATAACTGAATTGAATATTGGCTGGATGCTGTGTCCAGTTGGTGACTAGGAGTAGTGGCTGTCTGCTTATTGACTGGTGGTTGGCTCCCGGGTGACCAATTCTGCTACTGGTTTTCTCTTTGTTTATGTGTGATCCTCTTTGACCTGTTGGTGCAATCTGTTAATGCTGCGGGCGGTATATGGATACTCCTTCTCATGGAGTTTTGGGGACTCTAGGCAAGGCTTTAGGTTCGACTGAACCAATTTTGGAGCCCCCCATCTGCATGGCCTCTGTCGAGGATGCCTTGCCGTCCATTACTCCCAACCAAGCTCACGTACTCTCTTCCTCCTATGAACTTCCTTCTCATGTGGCTGCATTAGTTGATGGGCTGGCTGTGGTAGTTAAACCTCTTGTTCCCGCTCGAAGCTCTTTAGACCTCCCTTGTCCCTTAATTGGTGACAATGTGGCGAGCCCTGCTCTTGGAAAGGATCGTGCAGATGGACCTGCTGCTTTGGTGACTGGTAATCCACTAGTTGGTGAAGTTGGCCCGATTGACAGAGGTGCTCTTACTGCTGATCAGGTTGAGGAATTTGTTCCTTCCACTTTCCCTGAAACTGAATGCAGACTGGAAATTGAAAGGGAAAGGTTAGACTGCAGACCAGAATTGTTGGTTGGAAGCCTTCATATTAAGCTTGACAAAGGTAAAGCAACTGCTTTTGGCGACACTAGTGGGCAAGCTACTGATCCTTCTGGTGCGTTGGATGCGGGCCCTTCAAAGCTTAACACGGGTTTATCAAGGAAGCGTTCCAAGTCTGCTGGCCGAACCTCAAGGCATCGAAGTGTTCACTTCAGCCCTCTGCCTGGCCATTCTGCTGCCTCTGGGGAGCGGGAGCTAGTGGAAGGGGCTGAGACATTAGTAGCTGGGGAGACTTCTCGGGTGGCAGTGCCTCCCCATAGCCGTAGCCTCAGCAGAGGCAGCAACCATAGCAGAGACAACTTCCACCGCAGGGGAAGGTCTCGTGGGAGGAAGGTAGACACTACACACTTCCAAACTGAGGGTCGTAAAGGACCACTTCAACCTGGTTCTACTCGGCCAGATGAGCTACATAAACAGCAAGTCCGACACTCTAGCTCGACAAAACAACCCCAAACTTGGGCGAATGTGGCTAAGGTTATGTCCAAAGGCTACAATCTCTCTTTTCTTGCACCGGTGAAGGAGAATGGAAAGACGAGGGTTATTATTTCGCCGGAGGTTGTACTCAATGAGAATCTTCTGTTAAAGGAATGCATTGTGGGACAATTCCTTGGAAGAAAGGTTTTCTTTAAATTAACAGAGGAAGTCATTAAGAAGACTTGGGGTAACCAAGTGGTTGACATCCGTTTGCATGAGAACGGATTCTACTTCATCCGTATCCCGGATGAACTTTTCCGAAAGAAAGTTTTAGAACTGGGCCTTATCTCTATCATGAATTGTACTATGATCCTTCGAGCTTGGCATCCCAAATTGAAGATGAAGAAAGACATGCATGAGACGCTCCCGGTGTGGGTAAAATTAAGAGAAGTTCCTCTTTCGCTGTGGAACCCTTTGGGGTTTAGTCGCATAGCAAGTGCGATTGGAAACCCTCTTTACGTGGATACTCAGACGGAAAATATGAAAAGACTTTCCTTTGTAAGAGTTTGTATAGAAATTAGAGCTACGGAACCGCGACCCAAAGAAGTGGAATTAGTGTGGGATGACGATCTGATTATAGTGGGGGTTGATTATGAATGGAACCCTTTGGCGTGTGAAGAGTGTCGAGTATATGGCCATAAACAAGGTACTCTGGGGTTCCCTTGTGCTCAGCCACCGGATACTTCTTTACCTATGGCGCCGGCTCCTACAAAACTTAAGGATGGTGGTTGGCAACAGGTCAAAGGTAGAAGAAGAAGTGGCGCCCTTCAAAATGCCGCTCAGCAGGCAGCAACTCCAATTCAGGGGGACTCTTTGGTTGGACAGCCTTCTCAGCGTTGTCCTCCTCCTTCTATAGGGGCTGCAACCGAGCCATGCAAAGGATTGGATGTGGCTGCTCCTCTCCCTCTCCTCCATTCAAAACCAAGGGAGAGCAGGCCACTAAACACAGTTAACCGAGAAGAATTGAACCATCCTGGTCAAGTTCATACTTGCACAATGCATCACCACTTATTGGACATCTCCTTGTCCTCAACTCAACAGGTTGCTGACTATGCTAGTTCAAAACACTCACAGCAGAAACTCAGACCTGTCATGGACACTGAGCTGCTTAAGCTCCCCAAAGATACTTCAGTCACTATACCCACTGAGGCCGATACATCCCCAGTAGCAGTTGTTCAGGCTGAGCTCCCTGCTGCCTTGCCTAAACCCTCTACAGCAAGGATCCCCACTGCAAAGACTCGGTCTGCAACCATTGGCACTATAGGAACCTCTCGGGCTGCCCCTACCACCAGGAGCTCTAAATCAACAGCTAGTCTTCAAGTTATACCCCGGCCTGATGCTGCTCCTAACACACGGTCTGCTTCAGCACTTGGCCTAATCAGGTCACGTTCAGCTCCGGCCACTGACAGAGCCCAAAAGCTGGACGACCAGCAACGACTTTCTGTGACACATCCTCCAGTAGCAGATTCAGCCGGTTCATCAGAATCTGATGATGAAGACACTACTGAAGGTCGGTGGGCAGTGATGATGATAAGGATCATTCCTCCTCCTCCCCATCACACACAAGAGACCGACTCACAATGTGTGCTCTGAATGTCGAGGCTACTACTCCTCAAGCTGACCCCATGAGTGGGGAGGATAGCTCACCATCTTCAAGGACAGGAAATCTCAAGTCCAAGAAGAAGAAGGGCAGAAGGAGATAAGTGACTAGCCTATCCTGTTCTTATGTTTTTTGCAGTTTGGAATATAAGGGGTATGACTGACCCCATTAAACAAGCCGAAATCCGGAACCTTGCTAGGACTAACCACCTATCATGTATTGGAATTCTTGAGACGAAGATCAAGGAACATAACTTTGTGAGTATTTCTAATAATCTTTTGCCTGGTTGGAGGTGGATAGCCAACTATGAATACTCACATCGTGGTAGAATTTGGCTGGGGTGGAATCCCCAGGATGTTGAGTGTACTATTCTCTCTTGCTCGGAGCAACTTATTCATGCGCGACTTCGTTTGATTGTCATGGACAAGATCTGTCTCTTATCTGTTGTATATGGTGAACACTCATTTGTTGCTAGAAGGCCTTTATGGACTGAGCTTATCCACCTTAGTAATTGCCAAGACCCATGGGTGGTCACTGGAGACTTCAATGCTATCCGAGACCAATCGGATAGATTGGGTAGCTCTACTCCGTGGATCCCGTCCTTTGATGAATTTGATGATTGTCTAAATCAAGCTAGATTAGATGACCTTAGATATATTGGTCATAGATTTACTTGGGCTACTTCCTCTGGTACAGCAAGGAAACAGCGGAAGATTGATCGGGTACTGGTCAATGATTTATGGAGTGCCTCCTTCTCCTTTTCTGAAGCTTCTTTCTTGGCGCCTGGAATCTCCGATCACACACCCATGGTGATCAAGATTACGCCCCCTCAAATTTCAAAGAAGCCGTTTAAGTTCTTCAAATTCTGGACTTCGCATCCATCGTACAAGGACATTGTCTCCCAGGTTTGGGCCACTCCCTTTGATGGTAACCCAATGTTTGTAGTGTACAAGAGACTTAAGCTTCTCAAATACCGACTCAAACAGCTCAACAGAAACTCCTTCTCAGATATCTCCAATCGCACAGAGCAAGCAAGACTAGCCCTCTATGCGGTACAAGAAGCTTTAGTGAATGATCCTACCAACCGGCTATTAGTGGATCGTGAGGCGGAACATATACAGATTTTCTCCACTTTGAGGATACAGGAGGAATCCTTTTTTAGGCAGAAATCTAGAATTAAGTGGTTAAAGGAAGGGGATTTGAACACAAGTTACTTCCACCACTTTGTGAACAAGAGGAGGCTCCAAAACCGCATTCTTTCCATCATGGATTCGGCTGGGGAGACTCTCACAGAACCGGGTCTGATTCAGGCACACATAGTTAACCACTTTGAGTTTTTACTAAATGGGGATCCACCGACCACAATCCCGGATGCCTCTCGGCTTAGAGAACTCATTGCGAAGCCTCTTGACGACGACCAAATCTCTTTTTTATCTCAGCCGATTACAAATGATGAAATACGAGCCACTCTTTTCTCCTTGGCTAAAAGTAAGGCCCCTGGGCCGGATGGCTTCATTGTTGAATTCTTCATAGCTTCCTGGGATGTTGTGGGGCCTTCGGTGTTATTGGCCATTCGAGAGTTCTTCAGGACCGGTCGGCTCCTCAAAGAAATCAACTCGACCATACTAACCTTGGTCCCGAAAATTCCCAATGCGGTGGCTATGCACGACTTCCGCCCCATTGCGTGCTGTAACACTCTCTACAAATGCATCACCAAGATTATTGCTAATCGAATTGCCTCGACCTTGCCATCTATTATTTCGCCTTCTCAGACCGCTTTTGTGAAAGGAAGGAGAATAAGTGATAATGTGATGTTAGCACAAGAGTTGTTTGCAGACTTCCACCATGTGCCGTACCTTCCGAAATGTGCCATTAAAGTGGACTTCCAAAAGGCCTACGATACACTAGACTGGAATTTCTTGGAAGCGGTCTTACTTGCCTTCCGGTTCCGGATACTTTGGTAAAGCTAATCATGGAATGCGTTTCGACTCCAAAGTTTTCCATTGCCATAAATGGAGAACTCCATGGGTACTTCTCGAGTAAGAGGGGAATAAGACAAGGTGACCCTATCTCTCCTTACCTCTTCACCTTAGTTATGGAGATTTTTTCCGGTATTCTTCGATCAAAGACAAACCAACCGGGTTTTAAATTCTATTGGCGGTGCAAGGAAAATAGACTCTCTCACCTCTTCTTTGCAGATGATGTACTTCTATTTGCCGAAGGGAACTTGCCTACCATCCAATCCCTCAAAGAAGGCCTTGATCTCTTCGCTAGTTGGACTGGATTGAAGCCGAACCATAACAAAAGTGAAATCTTCTTCTCCGGAGGCTCTCTATCTCTAAAGGGTCACATCCGTCAATTGTTTGGCTTCCAGGAAGGCGCCCTACCCTTCCGCTATCTGGGAGTTCCTGTCATTGCATCGCGCCTAAGGAAATCTGACTGTGAGGCCTTAGTTAATGCCATTACTTCCAGAGCACGGTCGTGGGCACAGAGATTCCTATCGTATGCTGGACGACTCCAACTCTTGAAATCTGTGTTGCACTCCATACAGGTTTATTGGTCAAGTGTCTTTACGCTTCCAAAGTCTGTGCTTAATAGGATTGAACAAGTCCTCAGACAGTTTCTCTGGAAAGGTCCGGACCTTGGTGTTGGAGGAGCCAAAATCTCATGGGCTGATATTTGTCTGCCCAAGAACGAAGGAGGACTGGGGATTCGTAGACTTGAGGACTGTAACAAGGCAATGACTCTAAAACATATCTGGCTCCTCTTTACAGACAGCGAACTTTGTGGTGTAAATGGATCCACTCAACCTTTCTGAAGAATATTAATTTCTGGGTAGCTAAAAGACCCACCATCTGTTCCTGGGCCTGGAAGAAAATACTGGATCTCAGACAAGAATTTGGTCTACAGTTCAAGTGGGCACTTGGCAATGGACAATCCACCTCTTTCTGGTTTGACCATTGGCACGACAGTGGACCACTCCACTTACGATTTGAGGCGGGAGATATTTACAGATCGAGAATCCCACGCGACGTCTCCGTATGGGACTTCTTCAACTCAGATTGGGAACCGTCAGCTATCTTGGATGATCTAATTGCTTTGCTGGGACCAGACCCTGGTCTCCTGCAAAATAGAGAGGATAAATTCAAGTGGAGCGGCCATATTTCTGGCGAGTTCTCGGTGTCCTCAGCTTGGGAACATATCAGACTTGAAGGCCATCGTGTCCAATGGCACTCCTTTATTTGGGATAACACGTTTGCCCCCCGGGATTCATTCCTCTTATGGTTGGTCACACACAAACGTCTCCCCACACAGGTATTGCTACAACAACACCGAAGGATTGGTGATGTAACTTGTGCTTTCTGTCACAAGAGACCTGACTCGGTCAATCATCTATTCTTTGGTTGCTCTGTCACCGGCAAACTAGCCTCAATATGGGCTGCCAAGTGTACCCTGACTTGGCGGAATCGTCCTTGGGAAGAACTTATAGCTTGGGCGAAACAGATCATTGGTGGGCGATCCTTTTGCCAACGTATTGCCAGGTTTTCCTTAGGAGCGTTGTGCCACATCATATGGACG
>JAILYB010000048.1:4745000-4797500 GCA_021437785.1 Rhodomyrtus psidioides
TCTTCGATTTTTGCCAGGTCACTCATGGCATGGATATGACAACGGTTATTCTGCCCCGTAACGCTAGAGCTGATATTCCCCCAGCATGTGTAACCATCCCATTGGCAGCAGCACAGAAGGTACCTACTATTGCACTGCCTTCTCCCTCCTCAGCAAAGATAATATGCTGGTAGGACTCGGGCTGCTGCTTTTTCCTGTCACGCTTGGACTCTCTCGGCCTGCCCCAGTTTACCAGGAGCAACAAGTCAGCAACTACCCTTTTCCACCCTCCAGTAGATGCTGCTCCTAAAACTCGATCTGCCTCAGCTCTTGGCCTGACCAGATCACGCTCAGTCCCTTCATCTGACAGAGCCCCAATGCTGGATCAGCAGCAAGCTACTTCTGCGACACAGACTTCATTAGTGGATTCTGTTATCTCCTCAGGCTCTGATGAAGAAGACCAGGCTGCAAGCAAGGTGGATAGTGATGAGGAACCTTCCTCCCCCCCTCCCGACCTAGTGATCGGCTGACAGTGTGTGTGCCCTTAATATTGATTCTAATACTCTTCAACATGAGGCTGACCTCAGTGGGGAGGATAGCTCTTCTTCCTCGAGAACAGGCAAGGCCAAAAAGAAGAAGGGTAGAAGGAGGTACCGGTGACTCTCCATTTCACGGTAATCATGTTTTTTGGTGTCTGGAACATTAGGGGCTTGGCTAGCCCCCTTAAACAAGCTGAACTGAGAAATTTTACTAGAAGCAGCTCGCTTTCTTGTATCGGAATTCTGGAGACGAAAATCAAAGCGTCCTCGTTTACAAGTATCTCTAATAGTATACTACCTGAGTGGAAATGGGTGGCCAACTATGAACATTCTCCTCGGGGTAGAATATGGATTGGGTGGAACCCTCAAGCTGTTGAACTCTCTCTGTTGGTCAAGCTCGGCTCAGGTAATGCATGTCAGCCTTCGGTCGACAGACATGGATAGAGCAATCCTTTTTCTGTGGTTTTATGGGGAGCACTCTTTTAGCACTAGAAGAATACTTTGGAATGAACTCCTTCATATTAGCAACTGTGAAGAGCCATGGGTAGTGGCTGGAGATTTTTAATGCTATTAGAGACCACTCTGACAGATTTGGGAGCTCTACCCCCTTGGATCCCAGCCTTTGATGAGTTCGGTGCTTGTCTAGATCAAGCGGGGGCCTAGACGATCTTCGCTATGTGGGATACAGATTCACTTGGTTCACCTCTTCTGGACCGACAAGAAAACAAAGGAAGATTGACCGTGTGCTAGTTAACGATCATTGGAGGACAACTATTCTCCTTTTCTGAAGCTTCCTTCTTGGCACCGGGGATCTCTGATCACACACCAATGGTGATTAAGATATTGCCCCCACCAATCTCAAAGAAACGTTCAAGTTTTTTTAAGTACTGGATCACTCACCCCACTTACAAAGACATTGTCTCCCAGTGTGGGCTACTCCTTTCATTGGTAATCCTATGTATATTGTATATAGGAGACTCAAGCTCTTAAAAGTGCAGACTCAAGCATTTAAATAGAAGCTCCTTCTCCTGATATCTCTCAACGTACGGAACAAGCGAGGCTGGCTCTAAACGCAATCCAAGATGCTTTAGTTTATGATCCCTTGAACCAGAAATCTGGTGGACCGAGAGGCTAACCTGCTGAGGGATTTTTCCATGCTGCGTATCCAAGAGGAATCATTCTACCGACAAAAAATCCAGGGTCAAATGGCTGAAAGAAGGGGATGCAAACACGAGCTACTTTCACCATTTTGCTAACAAGAGGAGACTCCACAATCGCATACTCTCGATCTCAAATTCTGATGGGAAATCTTAAACCGAACCTACCCAGATTCGGGTACACATTGTTGACCACTTCTCAGCCCTACTACAAGGTGATCCACTGAACTCTGTCCCTGAGATTTCTTTGATCCGGGAGTACATTACTAAGACATTGGATGAGGAGCAAGTCTTACTTCTTTCCCAGCCGGTTACTAATGAGGAAATCAAGACCACTCTCTTCACTCTCGCCAAGAGTAAGGCCCCTGGACCTGATGGCTTTATTGTGGAATTCTTTATAAACTCCTGGGATGTCGTTGGATGCTCGGTCACAGATGCTATTAAAGAGTTTTTCAGAACTGGTAGACTCCTCAAGGAAATCAACACCACAATTCTAACGTTGGTTCCTAAGTCTCCAAATGCTATGGCATGAATGACTTTCGTCCCATAGCGTGCTGTAACACTTTGTATAAGTGTATCACTAAAATCTTGGCCAACCGGATTGCTTCTATCCTGCCGTCTATCATCTCCCTTCCTCAGGCGGCTTTTGTGAAAGGGAGGAGAATAAGCGATAATATCATGCTTGCACAGGAATTGTTTGCAGATTTCCATCACAACCCTTACCTACCCAAGTGTGCAATCAAGGTAGATTTCCAGAAGGCTTATGACACTGTGGATTGGAACTTCTTGAAGGCTGTACTTCTTGCCTTTCGGTTTCCCGACCCTATGGTTAATCTAATCATGGAATGTGTCTCTACTCCAATGTTCTCGGTTGCTATTAATGGTGAACTTCATGGATTCTTTTCTAGCAAAAGAGGCATCAGACAAGGAGATCCCATATCCCCATATCTCTTCACTATGGTTATGGAAATATTCACCGGTATTCTACACTCGAAGGCATGCCAACCCGGCTTCAAGTTCTATTGGCGATGCAAACAAACACAACTGTCCCACCTCTTTTTTGCTGATGATGTTCTGATATTTGTTGAAGGCCACATCCCCTCCATTCAATCACTAAAGGAAGGAATTGAGCTCTTCTCCACTTGGTCGGGGCTAAGGCCCAACCCCAACAAAAGTGAAGTCTTCTTAGCTGGTGGAACAAGCACACTGAAAGGGCAAGTTCGGCAACTCCTCGGGTTCCAAGAAGGTACTCTTCCTTTTCGCTACTTGGGGGTGCCCGTCATATCATTGAGACTTGGTAAATCAGATTGTGACGCACTAGTAAACGCTGTTACTTCTAGAGCGCGATCTTGGGCTCATAGATTTCTTTCTTATGCTGGGCGTCTCCAGCTTGTCAAATCTGTACTCCAGTCTATCCAAGTCTATTGGGCTGCTGTCTTTACCTTACCAAAATCCGTATTGAAGAGAATTGAGCTCATTCTCAGACAGTTTTTGTGGAAAGGACCGGAACTAGGTGTCGGAGGGGCGAAAGTGTCGTGGGTTGATATCTGCCTCCCTAAGAATGAAGGGGGACTTGGAATTCGGCGGCTACAAGATTGTAACAAGGCCATGACACTAAAGCATATCTGGATTTTATTCACGGACAAGGAATCTCTATGGTGCAAGTGGATACATTCAACCTTTTTGAAGAAAACAAATTTCTGGATAGCAAAAAGACCAACATTTTGCTCCTGGGCATGGAAGAAAATACTAGATATTAGGCCTCAATTTCGGATGTGCTTCAAGTGGAAGATAGGAAATGGTCATTCCATGTCGTTCTGGTATGATAATTGGCATGAAAGTGGACCCCTACACTTGAGATTTGGGGATGGAGATATCTACCGAACGCGAGTACCACGCGACATTTCGGTCTTTGATTTCTTCGCCTCTGAATGGGAACCGTCGCCTATCATGGATGACTTGCTAACCTCCCTAGGAATGGCACCCACTCTCCTTGACACGTGGAATGATAAACTTGTATGGGAAGGCCATAAATCGGGAGAGTTCTCTGTCTCTTCGGCCTGGGAGCTCATTCGACACAAGGGCCAAATTGTACGCTGGCATTCCTTCATATGGGACAAAGCTTTAGCTCCTCGTGATGCCTTCATTATGTGGCTGGCCACACATCATCGACTACCCACGCAGAGGATGCTTATTCAAAACCACAGAATAGATGAGGCGACTTGTGCATTCTGCCGAACAACACCAGATTCCATCAACCATCTATTCTTTGAGTGCTCAACCACCAGAGAACTAGCAACGGTATGGGCGACCAGATGCAACCTAAGATGGAGAAACTGCCCGTGGGATAACCTCATCCGGTGGGCAGGGCAGAACATTAGCGGGCAATCCTTTGGACACCGTATTGCTCGTTTTTCTCTAGGAGCGTTGTGCCATATCATTTGGACAGAGAGGAACAATATCTTATTTCGTGGCAAGAAGCTTTTCGTGCCGGCAATCATTATGCATCTTACAAAATTGGTCAAAGACAAAGCGATTGCCTTGGGGAAGATATGTGACCATCCCCGTAATAGAAGCATCCAAATAAATTGGGGCCTCTCACCTAGCATCTTTGGCGATATCACTCACAATGTATGAGCTTAACCATCTCTTCTGTGTGTGTCAGACCATCACTAGGTTGAGTGGATGGAGTCGCAGGGAAGATAAAGCTTGCTGCATATTTTGTATATTGCTGCCTTCGCCTGATACTATGGAGATTCATGGGCTGAATTCAAGCCTCCCTCTACTCAAACCGAACAGGAACAGACTTATCATCCGCTGGTGGCCCGGAACCTCTTTGCTGCCCTGCAGGTTGTCCTACTGCCCTCTAATTCCCGAGCTGACTTATTGGTGCCCAATCGGGGACCTGCTAAAGAAACATGGATGTCTACTGCCGCAGCTTCCCTTCTGTAAAGTCTGGAGTCGTCTCTCTGTTCCCTCTGCCCCCTCCTTGGTGCTGCTACGCTGTCTCTTAGGCTTTTCCCGGGCTGTCTCTTGCCCTGTTTGTTGGAGGTTTGATCTGGTCATGATGGGAGCTGATTGGTTGGCTGACCTCATTTACGGTTTACCCTGCTACTGCCCATGTTGGGAACTACCTAGCTGTCTTCACTCTTTCCTTTCTACGACTGCAGGAACCTTGTGCCTGCACTTGGGTGCTGTTTGGGCCTTTCTGTTACTTTCTTTCCTTTTCTTTCTGGTTCGCTTTACCCCAGCTAAGCTCCCTTGCTGCTGTATTTGGCTGTTCTTTTGCTTTTTCTTACCTTGTTTTGCTAGCCGGTTCATACTTGGTTCAACCTTGCTGCGAATAGCTCTACTACTTCGACAGGAAGATATCCTCTCCCTTGGCCTCCTCTGCTTAGGCCGGTTGCTCCAAATTTTTGGAAAAGCTACCTCGCTGCTGCCTCCCTCTGCTGGACATTCAGACCGGCGCCACTCAAGGCCTCTCTAATCGGATGTTTTTAGTTGTACCCTGCCGTGTGGTTAAATCTGACCACCAACTTCGGCCAACCTTTGCCGCTTGTTTGGCGTTTTTTGCTAATTTGTAGTGTGCCTACTGCTAATGCATTGGCCTGTGGATAGGCCACTTTAATTTATGAGCAAAACGATGATATTTTGCACTCGGTTCACCGTTGAATCAATTTTGGCATGTTGCCAATTTTGATCCATGGTTTTTGTGGCCGGTTCCCTTGTACCTAGCAGCTTGAAAAGTATATACAATCTTACCTTACCAAAAAAAAAAACAACTGGTGAATTAGCAGATTGGAGATTGACCGGTTGTTGGCATTTGGATGGTTGTTCTACTGCCTGCATCCGTTCTGTGTATTTTTGTTGTCCTCGGTGACTAGTTGATTCGGTCTGTTATTTGCTGTTGCTGCCTCATGGCTGTACCTTCTGATGAAGACTCGGAGAAGGATAGTTGTCACCTAGAACATCCCATCTATTTGGCGTCTATTGAGGAAACCCCTCACTCTATTCATGTCTGTGCTGCTCCAAATCAGAGTGGTAAGGCATCCCACGAGGAAGCGATGCTGTCCTCCTCACTTGAATTACCCTCCCATGTGGCTGCCATAGTAGATGGATTGACTGGAATTGGCAATGGAAAGGCTGTTGTGGCTGCCCCTTGCTGCTCCTTAAATGGTGGTGATAAAACATCTGGTGACTGTCCTGGTAATGGGACCAGTAGGTTTGCTGGCGGCTTGGTGAGTGTTCCTCCACCAGTTGGTGGACATAGCCATGCTAACAAAGGAACGCCTAATCCTGATCTGTGTGAGGAGGTAGTTCCCTCCACCTTTCCTGAATCTGATATAAGAATGGAAGATATGAATGTTAACTCGGGCTGCAGACCAGATTTATTGGTTGGCAGCCTTAATATTCAGCTTGATAAAGGAAAAGCTGCCTTCCATGGTACTCCTAGTGGACATGCTTTACCTAACTCTCGTCCTCCTGTTGGTTTGACTGATGGAACTTCAAATCTCTATTCAAACACACGAATGAGATCCAAATCTGGTGGTCGGACATCCAGACATAGAAGTGTCCACTTTAGCCCACACCCAGGTCAAAAACTTGCTGCTGGGGAAGAGGAAGGAGCCAAGTTGGTTGAGCTAGGGGGGACTTCGCGTGGGGTTGATCAGCCCCAAAATCGCAGCCTTAGTAGAGGCAGTTATCGCAGCAAGGGAAGTAATCGTAGCAGGGGAAGATCTCGGGGGCGCAAGCCAGGCCCTGCATTGCCTCAAGATGATGTACGTGAAGGAGCACTGCCTACTGCTCCTTCTCGGCCAGCTGGGGAACTTGGACAACAACACCTCCACCGGAAATTGACTCAACCCCAAACCTGGGCAAATGTAGCGAAGGTTATGACCAAAGGATATAATCTCTCTTACCTTGCTCCGGTGATGGAGAATGGGAAGACACGGGTTGTTATTGCTCCAGAGGATGTGCTTAATGAGAACCCTTTATTAAAGGAGTGTGTTGTGGGACAATTCCTTGGCAGAAAGGTCTTCTTCAAACTGACAGAAGAAGTAATCAAGAAGACGTGGGGTGATCAAGTAGTCGATATTCGAATGCATGAGAACGGATTCTACTTTATTCGTATCCCAGATGAGCAGTTTAGAAAGGAAGTTCTAGATTTGGGACTTATCTCTATCATGAATTGCACTATGATTCTTCGGGCCTGGCATCCAAAATTGAAGATGAGGAAGGACATGCATGAAACACTTCCGGTGTGGGTAAGACTAAGGGAAGTTCCACTCTCGCTTTGGAACCCTCGGGGTATTAGTCGTATAGCAAGTGCGATTGGAAATCCTCTCTATGTGGATACTCAAACGGAGAATCTTAAGAGATTGTCCTTTGCAAGAGTCTGTATTGAAATTAGGGCTGCTGAACCACGCCCTAAAGAAGTGGAGATAGTATGGGATGATGACCTGATTATAGTAGGAATTGAATATGAATGGAACCCTCTGGCTTGTGAAGAGTGTCGAGTCTATGGCCATAAACAAGGCTCTCTCGGCTTCCCTTGTGCTAGGCCAGCAGAAACTCCCTTGCCCGTGCCATTGCCCCGAGCTCTTAAAAATCAACAAAGGCAGGAAAGTGGCTGGCAGCAGGTGACTCGTAGAAGGAGGAATGGCTCCTCTAAAGATACTGATCCCCAAGCTGTTCCAGACCAGGTGGGTCCTCAGGTTGCTCAGGCTTCTTACCTGAGTTCTACATCAAATCTTGAAGCAGTGGCTGAGGTAGATACAGGTTTGAGAGTGGATGCTGCTATTCCTCCCCAACCTGCATTGGAACCGAAGGGTGGCGGGCCAATTACCACTATCCCAGATGGAGTGAATCCTGCCGGCCAAGAGAAGCTTGGACAGCAACCTCAGAATGTCACTGAACCTGCTGCTTCTTCGATTTTGCCAGTCACTCATGGCATGGATATGACAACGGTTATTCTGCCCCGTAACGCTAGAGCTGATATTCCCCCAGCATGTGTAACCATCCCATTGGCAGCAGCACAGAAGGTACCTACTATTGCACTGCCTTCTCCCTCCTCAGCAAAGATATATGCTGGTAGGACTCGGGCTGCTGCTTTTCCTGTCACGCTTGGACTCTCTCGGCCTGCCCCAGTTACCAGGAGCAACAAGTCAGCAACTACCCTTTTCCACCCTCCAGTAGATGCTGCTCCTAAAACTCGATCTGCCTCAGCTCTTGGCCTGACCAGATCACGCTCAGTCCCTTCATCTGACAGAGCCCCAATGCTGGATCAGCAGCAAGCTACTTCTGCGACACAGACTTCATTAGTGGATTCTGTTATCTCCTCAGGCTCTGATGAAGAAGACCAGGCTGCAAGCAAGGTGGATAGTGATGAGGAACCTTCCTCCCCCTCCCGACCTAGTGATCGGCTGACAGTGTGTGCCCTTAATATTGATTCTAATACTCTTCAACATGAGGCTGACCTCAGTGGGGAGGATAGCTCTTCTTCCTCGAGAACAGGCAAGGCCAAAAAGAAGAAGGGTAGAAGGAGGTACCGGTGACTCTCCATTTCACGGTAATCATGTTTTTTGGTGTCTGGAACATTAGGGGCTTGGCTAGCCCCCTTAAACAAGCTGAACTGAGAAATTTTACTAGAAGCAGCTCGCTTTCTTGTATCGGAATTCTGGAGACGAAAATCAAAGCGTCCTCGTTTACAAGTATCTCTAATAGTATACTACCTGAGTGGAAATGGGTGGCCAACTATGAACATTCTCCTCGGGGTAGAATATGGATTGGGTGGAACCCTCAAGCTGTTGAACTCTCTCTGTTGTCAAGCTCGGCTCAGGTAATGCATGTCAGCCTTCGGTCGACAGACATGGATAGAGCAATCCTTTTTTCTGTGGTTTATGGGGAGCACTCTTTTAGCACTAGAAGAATACTTTGGAATGAACTCCTTCATTTTAGCAACTGTGAAGAGCCATGGGTAGTGGCTGGAGATTTTAATGCTATTAGAGACCACTCTGACAGATTTGGGAGCTCTACCCCTTGGATCCCAGCCTTTGATGAGTTCGGTGCTTGTCTAGATCAAGCGGGCCTAGACGATCTTCGCTATGTGGGATACAGATTCACTTGGTTCACCTCTTCTGGACCGACAAGAAAACAAAGGAAGATTGACCGTGTGCTAGTTAACGATCATTGGAGACAACTATTCTCCTTTTCTGAAGCTTCCTTCTTGGCACCGGGGATCTCTGATCACACACCAATGGTGATTAAGATATTGCCCCCACCAATCTCAAAGAAACCGTTCAAGTTTTTTAAGTACTGGATCACTCACCCCACTTACAAAGACATTGTCTCCCAGGTGTGGGCTACTCCTTTCATTGGTAATCCTATGTATATTGTATATAGGAGACTCAAGCTCTTAAAGTGCAGACTCAAGCATTTAAATAGAAGCTCCTTCTCTGATATCTCTCAACGTACGGAACAAGCGAGGCTGGCTCTAAACGCAATCCAAGATGCTTTAGTTTATGATCCCTTGAACCAGAATCTGGTGGACCGAGAGGCTAACCTGCTGAGGGATTTTTCCATGCTGCGTATCCAAGAGGAATCATTCTACCGACAAAAATCCAGGGTCAAATGGCTGAAAGAAGGGGATGCAAACACGAGCTACTTTCACCATTTTGCTAACAAGAGGAGACTCCACAATCGCATACTCTCGATCTCAAATTCTGATGGGGAAATCTTAACCGAACCTACCCAGATTCGGGTACACATTGTTGACCACTTCTCAGCCCTACTACAAGGTGATCCACTGAACTCTGTCCCTGAGATTTCTTTGATCCGGGAGTACATTACTAAGACATTGGATGAGGAGCAAGTCTTACTTCTTTCCCAGCCGGTTACTAATGAGGAAATCAAGACCACTCTCTTCTCTCTCGCCAAGAGTAAGGCCCCTGGACCTGATGGCTTTATTGTGGAATTCTTTATAAACTCCTGGGATGTCGTTGGATGCTCGGTCACAGATGCTATTAAAGAGTTTTTCAGAACTGGTAGACTCCTCAAGGAAATCAACACCACAATTCTAACGTTGGTTCCTAAGTCTCCAAATGCTATGGCCATGAATGACTTTCGTCCCATAGCGTGCTGTAACACTTTGTATAAGTGTATCACTAAAATCTTGGCCAACCGGATTGCTTCTATCCTGCCGTCTATCATCTCCCTTCCTCAGGCGGCTTTTGTGAAAGGGAGGAGAATAAGCGATAATATCATGCTTGCACAGGAATTGTTTGCAGATTTCCATCACAACCCTTACCTACCCAAGTGTGCAATCAAGGTAGATTTCCAGAAGGCTTATGACACTGTGGATTGGAACTTCTTGAAGGCTGTACTTCTTGCCTTTCGGTTTCCCGACCCTATGGTTAATCTAATCATGGAATGTGTCTCTACTCCAATGTTCTCGGTTGCTATTAATGGTGAACTTCATGGATTCTTTTCTAGCAAAAGAGGCATCAGACAAGGAGATCCCATATCCCCATATCTCTTCACTATGGTTATGGAAATATTCACCGGTATTCTACACTCGAAGGCATGCCAACCCGGCTTCAAGTTCTATTGGCGATGCAAACAAACACAACTGTCCCACCTCTTTTTTGCTGATGATGTTCTGATATTTGTTGAAGGCCACATCCCCTCCATTCAATCACTAAAGGAAGGAATTGAGCTCTTCTCCACTTGGTCGGGGCTAAGGCCCAACCCCAACAAAAGTGAAGTCTTCTTAGCTGGTGGAACAAGCACACTGAAAGGGCAAGTTCGGCAACTCCTCGGGTTCCAAGAAGGTACTCTTCCTTTTCGCTACTTGGGGGTGCCCGTCATATCATTGAGACTTGGTAAATCAGATTGTGACGCACTAGTAAACGCTGTTACTTCTAGAGCGCGATCTTGGGCTCATAGATTTCTTTCTTATGCTGGGCGTCTCCAGCTTGTCAAATCTGTACTCCAGTCTATCCAAGTCTATTGGGCTGCTGTCTTTACCTTACCAAAATCCGTATTGAAGAGAATTGAGCTCATTCTCAGACAGTTTTTGTGGAAAGGACCGGAACTAGGTGTCGGAGGGGCGAAAGTGTCGTGGGTTGATATCTGCCTCCCTAAGAATGAAGGGGGACTTGGAATTCGGCGGCTACAAGATTGTAACAAGGCCATGACACTAAAGCATATCTGGATTTTATTCACGGACAAGGAATCTCTATGGTGCAAGTGGATACATTCAACCTTTTTGAAGAAAACAAATTTCTGGATAGCAAAAAGACCAACATTTTGCTCCTGGGCATGGAAGAAAATACTAGATATTAGGCCTCAATTTCGGATGTGCTTCAAGTGGAAGATAGGAAATGGTCATTCCATGTCGTTCTGGTATGATAATTGGCATGAAAGTGGACCCCTACACTTGAGATTTGGGGATGGAGATATCTACCGAACGCGAGTACCACGCGACATTTCGGTCTTTGATTTCTTCGCCTCTGAATGGGAACCGTCGCCTATCATGGATGACTTGCTAACCTCCCTAGGAATGGCACCCACTCTCCTTGACACGTGGAATGATAAACTTGTATGGGAAGGCCATAAATCGGGAGAGTTCTCTGTCTCTTCGGCCTGGGAGCTCATTCGACACAAGGGCCAAATTGTACGCTGGCATTCCTTCATATGGGACAAAGCTTTAGCTCCTCGTGATGCCTTCATTATGTGGCTGGCCACACATCATCGACTACCCACGCAGAGGATGCTTATTCAAAACCACAGAATAGATGAGGCGACTTGTGCATTCTGCCGAACAACACCAGATTCCATCAACCATCTATTCTTTGAGTGCTCAACCACCAGAGAACTAGCAACGGTATGGGCGACCAGATGCAACCTAAGATGGAGAAACTGCCCGTGGGATAACCTCATCCGGTGGGCAGGGCAGAACATTAGCGGGCAATCCTTTGGACACCGTATTGCTCGTTTTTCTCTAGGAGCGTTGTGCCATATCATTTGGACAGAGAGGAACAATATCTTATTTCGTGGCAAGAAGCTTTTCGTGCCGGCAATCATTATGCATCTTACAAAATTGGTCAAAGACAAAGCGATTGCCTTGGGGAAGATATGTGACCATCCCCGTAATAGAAGCATCCAAATAAATTGGGGCCTCTCACCTAGCATCTTTGGCGATATCACTCACAATGTATGAGCTTAACCATCTCTTCTGTGTGTGTCAGACCATCACTAGGTTGAGTGGATGGAGTCGCAGGGAAGATAAAGCTTGCTGCATATTTTGTATATTGCTGCCTTCGCCTGATACTATGGAGATTCATGGGCTGAATTCAAGCCTCCCTCTACTCAAACCGAACAGGAACAGACTTATCATCCGCTGGTGGCCCGGAACCTCTTTGCTGCCCTGCAGGTTGTCCTACTGCCCTCTAATTCCCGAGCTGACTTATTGGTGCCCAATCGGGGACCTGCTAAAGAAACATGGATGTCTACTGCCGCAGCTTCCCTTCTGTAAAGTCTGGAGTCGTCTCTCTGTTCCCTCTGCCCCCTCCTTGGTGCTGCTACGCTGTCTCTTAGGCTTTTCCCGGGCTGTCTCTTGCCCTGTTTGTTGGAGGTTTGATCTGGTCATGATGGGAGCTGATTGGTTGGCTGACCTCATTTACGGTTTACCCTGCTACTGCCCATGTTGGGAACTACCTAGCTGTCTTCACTCTTTCCTTTCTACGACTGCAGGAACCTTGTGCCTGCACTTGGGTGCTGTTTGGGCCTTTCTGTTACTTTCTTTCCTTTTCTTTCTGGTTCGCTTTACCCCAGCTAAGCTCCCTTGCTGCTGTATTTGGCTGTTCTTTTGCTTTTTCTTACCTTGTTTTGCTAGCCGGTTCATACTTGGTTCAACCTTGCTGCGAATAGCTCTACTACTTCGACAGGAAGATATCCTCTCCCTTGGCCTCCTCTGCTTAGGCCGGTTGCTCCAAATTTTTGGAAAAGCTACCTCGCTGCTGCCTCCCTCTGCTGGACATTCAGACCGGCGCCACTCAAGGCCTCTCTAATCGGATGTTTTTAGTTGTACCCTGCCGTGTGGTTAAATCTGACCACCAACTTCGGCCAACCTTTGCCGCTTGTTTGGCGTTTTTTGCTAATTTGTAGTGTGCCTACTGCTAATGCATTGGCCTGTGGATAGGCCACTTTAATTTATGAGCAAAACGATGATATTTTGCACTCGGTTCACCGTTGAATCAATTTTGGCATGTTGCCAATTTTGATCCATGGTTTTTGTGGCCGGTTCCCTTGTACCTAGCAGCTTGAAAAGTATATACAATCTTACCTTACCAAAAAAAAAAAAAAAAACAACTGCGAAAGCAACAACTTTTCATTTTCGCAGGTCCTTCACGCGTGATATTCACGCGCCCGAGCATTGTGCTCTCTGGGCTATGGACGGCGATTGAAAGTTCCTCCCCGGTTCTGGCCGGTTCCCGACCGTCTCCGGCGGCCACGGTGGCTGGTCCTCGGCACAGTGACTCGCCTCCACCCCTCCTTCCATCCCTCTGAGTGATTTCGCTTCACGATTACTACTGCTCGAGTTATTTCAGATCTGAGAACCAAATTTTTGTTCGACGTCGGGGAAGCTCAGCGGCGGCTTCCGGCCATCTTGGGCGGCGCCGAAGGCTCGCCTTCCTCTTTGTTGGTTGGCTGGGCCTCCTGCATCTTTCCCCTCACTCAATTTCTTTGATTATCAATCTGGTGGCGCTTTGAATTTCTTCGCTCGCGTCTAAGGGTTCTGTTCATACCTGGCGCGACGCCCTCGGCTCCCCATTTGTGGACGACAACCCAATCTACTACTTCTGTGGTAGATTGCGACTTCATCATCATTTCCGCTGCCCATTTCAGTACCAGGCAGGTATTGATGTAAGGATTTCCAACGGCTCAGCTTCCTCGCTCGTCCTGCAGCACCCGAGGCGTTACCTGCCTTCTCAGACTGCCGCTGAGGTTTGGACTGGTTGTCATTGCGCTCCACCAGCCTCATTTGGGTTGTTCCCCACAGCCGAAGTGATTACCATCGACGAAGCTTCTCTATATTGAAGCACCCTCGTCTGGTCCCCGGCTTGGATTGTAAGCTGTGGCGGTTTCTGGTGACTTTGGCCAGCGCTTAAGGCTCGCCACCTCCTTCCAACCTCCTGGACCCTCCCCGGGTCGACCGTTGTAAGTTTCTTCCCCATTATCAGACTGGGGCCTGATTGGTTGATGCATAGTAGCTGTCGTGGAAGATTGGTTGGTGGTTGTGAACTGGCATTACTTGGGACTTCTTTCTTGAATGGTTGTTGTAGCTGTTGGCTGATAGCTGAGTGGACTAGTAGTGTTCCTCTTGATCCTACTGGTGAATTTCTAGTGGTTGTTCTGCTGTCCTTGACTGGTAATTCGATTCATTTTGCTACTGCTACTACTTTAATATGATCACGCCAGCCTTTATTGAATTGGGGACTGATGCAAACCACTTAGCCTTGCCGCTTGAACCTCCCATTTGCATGGTCTCGTTGAATGAATCAACCACAGAACCTGTTCCCTCTGCGCCATTATGTGGTGGTACTAACCCTGCTGAAGGAGCCTATGCAATTGCTTTTACTGATGGAATGGTTGGTAGGCCATCAGCCTTACCTCTTGAGCAAGCTCCCTTGCTGTCATCCTCTTTTGAATTACCTTCCCATGTGGCCGCTATAGTCGATGGGCTGGTTGAGGTTCGCAATGCTGAGTCAGTGTTTCCCTCCCCGAGCTATGAGGCTGCCCCATGCTCTCACTTTGGTGGGGATAAACTTGGATACTGCCCTGGTGATGGGAAAACTAGTGCTCTTGGGTCTGCTGGTGATTTGGTGGTTGAATCTACATCAACTAGTGGCCACAGCCCTGTCGACAAAGGAATTGCTATTTGTGATCAGTGTGATGAGGTAGTCCCATCTACCTTTCCTGATGATACAAGACTGGAAGATGGAGTTGCTAGCTTGGGCTGCAGACCTGACTTGCTGGTCGGAAGCCTCAGTATTCAACTCAACAAAGGAAAATCTGTCTCCCATGGTTCTCCTAGTGGACAAGTCACGCCTGCTCTTTGCCCTCCTACCGGTCTGCCTGCTGGTCCTTCAACACTCAAGTCACGCAACACTAGGAAGAGATCCAAATCTGGTGGGCACTCTTCCAGGCATAGAAGCGTTCACTTCAGCCCACTACCAGCTCAGGTTGCACAACCTCCTGCTGGAAATGTGGTGGATGGGAATAAACTGGTAGAGACAAGGGAACCTTCGTATGTGGCTGATCATTCCCATAGCCGCAGCTTAAGTAGGGGCAGCAACCACAGCAAGGGAAGTAACCGTAGCAGGGGACGATCTCGAGGGCGGAAGCCATGCCCTACTCTGCTCCAGAATGATACTCGCAAAGGAACACTGCCAGCTAATCCCTCTCGGCTTGATGGAGAACCGGGACAGCAACATCATCACCCTAGAATGACAAATCAACCCCAAACTTGGGCAAACATCGCGAAGGTAATGACCAAAGGATATAACCTCTCTTACCTTGCCCCGGTGAAGGAGAATGGAAAGACTCGGGTTTTTATTGCTCCGGAGGACATGCTCCATGAGAACCCTCTGTTAAAGGAATGTGTAGTGGGACAATTCCTTGGGAGGAAGGTCTTTTTCAAGTTAACAGAAGAAGTCATCAAGAAAACGTGGGGTAACCATGTGGTCGATATCCGAATGCATGAGAACGGATTCTACTTCATTCGTATCCCGGATGATCTTTTCAGGAAGGAAGTTCTAGAATTGGGCCTCATTTCCATCATGAATTGTACTATGATCCTTAGAGCTTGGCACCCAAAATTGAAGATGAGGAAGGACATGCATGAAACACTACCGGTGTGGGTTAGATTAAGGGAAGTCCCACTCTCGCTTTGGAACCCTATGGGTATTAGTCGCATAGCTAGTGCGATTGGGAACCCTCTATATGTGGATACTCAAACGGAGAATATGAAAAGACTATCCTTTGCGAGAGTTTGTATCGAACTTAGGGCGACGGAACCACGCCCTAAGGAAGTGGAGGTTGTATGGGATGAGGACTTGTTTTTAGTAGGGGTGGATTATGAATGGAACCCTCTGGCCTGTGAAGAGTGTCGAGTTTATGGCCATAAACAGGGTTCTATTGGGTTCCCTTGTGCCAAGCCAGCTGAACCTGTCCTGCCTTTGACTCGGGCTTCAAGGAATCAACCCAGGCAAGATGGTGGATGGCAACAGGTTGGCAGGAGGAGAAGTGGCGCCACTCCACCTTCTGACCTCCAAGTTGCAGTTCCCGACCAAGGATGCTCCCAGGTTGTCCTGCCTCCTCACTTATGCTCGCCATCAAACCCACAAGTAGTAGTAGAAACAAACAATGATCCGAATGTGGCTGTTACTGTCCTTCCTCACCCTGCAAAGGATTCGAAGGCTAGCAGTCCACTTACCTCATCTACCCGAGAGGTTTTTGTCCCTTCTGAACAAGGTATAGCATTGACGTTGCACCACCTCTTGACTGTCCCTGTATCACCTACTCAACAAGGTGGAATGTGTCCTGATGCTGTCCACCCTCACGAATTGCCCAGACTGCAACCTAACGCTACTCCTCAGCCTACTGCTCCTTTACTACTGCCAGTCACTCATGGCATGTTCTCTACCCTGGTTAAGCTGTCCAGCCCTGCTAAAGCTGCTGTCCCCACAGCAGCCGAGACCTTCCCAATAGCAACTGAACAGCAGGTACCTCCTACTGCACTCCCCCCTTCCTCTTCTGCGAAGGTCCATGCTGCTAGGACTCGGGCTGCTACTCCTGCGACTCTTGCAACCTGTCGGCCTGCACCTGTTACCAGGAGCAATAAGTCAGCAAATATTCCTCCTCTGGCAGTCGCTACACCTAGCACTCGATCTGCCTCAGCTCTTGGTCTGACTAGGTCACGGTCAGCTCCGGCCTCTGACAGAGCCCCAACTCTGGTTGTGCAGCAAGTCTCTGCGGCACAATCTTCTTTATTGGACTCTACCATGTCCTCAGGTTCCGATGATGAAGACTACCCTACAAGTAAGGTGGACAGTGAAGATGAGGAACCTTCCTCCCCCTCCCCTCCACACACAAGAAGTCGACTAACAGTGTGTGCCCTTAATATCGATGCTATTACATCTCAACAGGAAGCTGACCCCATTAGTGGGGAGGATAGCTCCTCTTCTTCAAGGACAGTTAAGGCCAAAAAGAAGAAGGGTAGAAGAAGATACAAGTGATGCCCCATTCCACTTTAAATATGTTCTTTGGCGTTTGGAATATTAGGGGCTTGGCTAGCCCCCTAAAACAAGCTGAAATAAGGAACTTTACTAGAAGCAACTCGCTCTCTTGTATTGGCATTCTGGAGACTAAAATCAAAGAGTCTTCTTTTATAAGTATTTCTCATAGTTTACTGCCTGATTGGAGATGGGTAGCCAACTATGAACATTCCCCCCGTGGTAGAATCTGGATTGGGTGGAACCCTCAAGCTGTCGAGCTTTCTTTACTATCAAGCTCGGCTCAATTGATGCATGTTAGCCTTCGGTCGACTGACATGGATAGAGCACTCTTATTGTCTGTGGTCTATGGGGAGCACTCTTTTGGCACTAGAAGAACACTTTGGAATGAACTTCTTCATATCAGCAATTGTGAGGAGCCGTGGGTAGTGGCTGGAGATTTTAATGCTATTAGAGACCACTCTGACAGGTTTGGGAGCACTACCCCCTGGATCCCAGCCTTCGATGAGTTTGGTGCCTGTCTAGATCAAGCGGGCCTAGACGATCTTCGCTATGTGGGCTACAGATTCACTTGGTTTACCTCCTCTGGACCGGCAAGAAAACAGCGAAAGATTGACCGTGTGCTAGTTAACGATCCTTGGAGACAGTTATTCTCCTTTTCTGAAGCCTCCTTCCTGGCGCCGGGGATCTCTGACCACACACCAATGGTGGTTAAGATAATTCCCCCACCAATCTCAAAGAAACCGTTCAAATTCTTTAAGTACTGGATCACTCATCCCTCCTACAAGGACATCGTCTCCCAGGTATGGGCCACTCCATTCATTGGCACCTCTATGTTCACTGTATATAGGAGACTCAAGCTTTTAAAGTTCAGACTCAAGCAATTGAATAGATATTCCTTCTCGGATATCTCTCAACGTACGGAACAAGCAAGATTAGCTCTCAATGTGATCCAAGAAGCCTTAGTATTTGAGCCTATGAACCAGAATCTGGTGGACCGAGAGGCTGTATTACTGCGAGATTTTTCCACTTTGAGGCTCCAAGAGGAGTCTTTCTACCGGCAAAAATCCAGAGTTAAGTGGCTCAAAGAAGGGGACTCAAACACGAGCTACTTTCACCATTTTGCCAACAGAAGGAGACTCCACAACCGCATACTTTCGATCTCAAATTCTGATGGGGAAGCTATAACCGAACCTACTCAGATTCGGACTCACATTATTGATCACTACACGACCCTCCTGCAAGGTGAATCTTCCAACTCTGTTCCTGACATTTCTTTGATCCGGGAGTACATTACAAAGACACTGGATGAGGAGCAGATCCAATTACTTTCCCAGCCGATTACTAATGAGGAAATCAAGAACACTCTCTTCTCCCTCGCCAAGAGTAAGGCCCCTGGACCTGATGGCTTTATTGTGGAATTCTTCATCAATTCCTGGGATGTCGTTGGATCCTCGATCACATATGCTATAAAGGAGTTCTTTAGAACTGGTAGACTCCTTAAGGAAATCAACACCACAATCCTAACGTTGGTTCCTAAGTCCCCAAATGCTATGGCCATGAATGACTTCCGTCCAATAGCATGTTGTAACACTTTGTATAAGTGTATAACTAAGATTTTGGCAAACCGGATTGCTTCTGTCCTGCCGTCTGTTATCTCCCCTTCTCAGGCGGCTTTTGTGAAAGGGAGGAGAATAAGCGACAACATTATGCTTGCACAGGAATTGTTTGCTGACTTCCATCACAACCCATACCTCCCCAAATGTGCGATCAAGGTAGACTTTCAGAAAGCATATGACACAGTGGATTGGAGCTTCTTGGAGGCTGTGCTTTTGGCCTTCCGGTTTCCGGGCCCTATGGTTAATTTAATCATGGAATGTGTCTCTACTCCAATGTTCTCGATTGCTATTAATGGTGAACTCCATGGCTTCTTTCCTAGCAAAAGAGGCATTAGACAGGGGGATCCCATTTCCCCATATCTCTTTACTTTGATTATGGAGATATTCACCGGCATTTTACACTTGAAGGCATGCCAACCTGGCTTCAAATTCTATTGGCGGTGCAAACAAACACAACTTTCTCACCTCTTTTTCGCCGATGATGTCTTGATCTTTGCTGAAGGACACATCCCCTCCATTCAATCACTTAAGGAAGGATTAGACCTCTTTTCTACTTGGTCGGGATTGAAGCCTAACCCCAACAAAAGTGAAGTATTCTTGTCAGGTGGAACAAGAACACTAAAAGAGCAAATTCGGCAACTTCTTGGGTTTCAAGAAGGTACCCTTCCTTTCCGCTACTTGGGGGTACCCGTCATATCAATGAGACTTGGTAAATCAGAGTGCGACACCCTGGTTAATGCTGTTACTTCTAGAGCGCGTTCGTGGGCTCATAGATTCCTCTCATATGCTGGGCGTCTTCAGCTCGTCAAGTCTGTACTCCAGTCTATCCAAGTCTTTTGGTCTGCTGTCTTTACGCTTCCCAAATCCGTATTGAATAGAATTGAGCTCATTCTCAGACAGTTTCTATGGAAAGGACCGGAGCTAGGTGTCGGAGGCGCGAAAGTGTCTTGGGTCGATGTTTGCCTCCCTAAGAATGAGGGAGGATTGGGAATTCGGCGACTACAAGACTGCAACAAAGCCATGACACTAAAGCATATCTGGATTCTATTCACGGACAAGGAATCTCTATGGTGCAAGTGGATACACTCAACCTTCCTGAAGAAAACAAATTTCTGGATAGCAAAAAGGCCAACATTTTGCTCTTGGGCATGGAAGAAAATACTAGACCTTAGGGCTCATTTTCGGTTGCACTTCAAGTGGGAGACGGGAAATGGTCAGTCTACGTCATTCTGGTTTGATAATTGGCATGAAGGGGGACCCCTACACTTGAGATTTGGGGATGGAGACATTTACCGAACTAGAATACCACGTGACATATCGGTTTATGACTTCTTCGCCTCTGAGTGGGAACCGTCGACTCTCCTAGAAGACTTGGTAACCTCCCTGGGGACGGCTCCCACTTTCCTTGTGAGGAACGACAAACTTAGATGGTGTGGCCATAGCTCGGGTGATTTTTCTGTCTCCTCGGCCTGGGAGCTCATTCGGCATAAAGGCCAACTTGTACGCTGGCATTCCTTGATATGGGACAGAGCTTTAGCTCCTCGTGATGCCTTCATTTTATGGCTGGCCACGCATCACCGGCTGCCTACACAGAGGATGCTTATCCAGTACCACAGAATAGATGAGGCTAATTGTGCCTTCTGCGGAACAACACCGGATTCCGTTAACCACTTATTCTTTGAGTGCTCAACCACCAGGGAACTAGCAACGGTATGGGCAGCTAGATGTAACCTAAGGTGGAGGAATTGCTCGTGGGACACCCTCATTCGGTGGGCAGGACAAAACATTAGTGGACAATCCTTTGGACACCGTATCGCACGATTCGCCTTAGGAGCGATGTGCCATATAATTTGGACAGAAAGGAATGATATCTTATTTCGTGGCAAGACCCTTTTTGTACCGGCACTTATAATGCACCTTACAAAATTGGTCAAGGATAAAACGCTTGCCTTGGGAAGGATACGCGACCATCCCCGCAATAGGAGCCTCTAAATAAATTGGGGCCTCTCTCCTAGTATCTTTGATGAAATCATTCCTACTTGATCCTGACTATCTCCCTGAATGCTATGTGCCGAACAACCTCACTACTCTTAGGCGTCCTAGCCTGAGGGGGTGGAGTCTCAAGGGAGAGAGAGCCTGCTGTGTGTTCTGTCTACTGCTGCTTTCTCCTATCATTATAGAAATTGGCCTGAGTAACTCAAAGAAGACAAGTCTGTCTCTTTTTAGACCGAACAGGCCCAGGCGTGTCCCCCACTGGTGGTCGAGAACCACTTTGCTGCTTGGCTGGTTGTCCGATTGTCATCTGTCTCCTAAGCTGACTTATTGGTGGCCAATGAGGGTGCTGTTTATCAAGGAATATGGTTGTTTGACGATGCTGCTGCAGGTCACTTTTAGCTTGCCTTCTGTCCTCTCTGCCACCCCCTTGTCGCTGCCACCCTGTCTTCCAGATTGCTCCCGGCCTGGCCCTTGCACTGATCGGTGGAATCTTTTGGCCTTAATGGGAGTTGTTAGGATGGCTGACTTCACCTACGATCAGCCTTGCTTGCTTCTAACTATGTGTGACAGCTTTAACTTGTGTGCTACATCCGCTGATTTGTCCTTGCTGCTGCTGCCTTGCTTTCGTGATGATCTTATTAGGATGTTGGCCCCTCTTTCATGGGAGAAGGACTACCAAATGCTCATCCTGTTGAAAACTCTTGCACTCCCTCTCGCTTTTGGCCTCTACAATTGCCACACTGAGTCGCACACTTTGAACACTGCTTTAGACCATCCTGGCGATGAGGTTGGCACAAGTGGCCTGACTCCTCTTATGAACTTGGACCACCCTGCTTTGGTCACCTATCAACCATGGTTTTACCGTATATTCTCTTTAGACGACTGGTGCCCTGCTGATTGCCATTTTCTATCTAGCCGATGGAGATGGCTCCTCTCCTGCTCCTCTTGGCCTGGAACTGATCCAGCCATCTGGCCTTGGTTATTTGCTACTGGATATTGGCGACAGAACACAATCCTCCAGCTGGGGTTACTTGCTCCTGAGCTGGATGTTTTTCGCTGCTGTGGCTACTGGCACCCCTCCTCTGAACCACAAGAAGGACTACCTACTAACCTGCTTTGTTGGCGGCTATTCAGCTCTGTTGGTTTTTGTGTCCTGGTACTATCTGTTTGGGCCTATAGACTACTCTTTTGGCTGCTGCTCCTCAGGTTGGCTGCCCTCCCGCCTCCTCCAGAAACTGTGCTGCAGCCCCCCCCTCCTTTTCCATTTAGTGTTTTGGCGTCTCTACTTTGCTGCTCGCACCAGACCTGCTCGATGCTGGCTGTCCCCTCCGGCTCCCCCTGCTCCAGCCGGCCCTGCTCTTCCGCTACACTGAGGTCCCAGCCCTTGATGGTGGCTTTGCTAACCAAGTTCATTCTTGGTCCTGTTTTGGTTGGCTGTTGTCCCTACCCACAGCTGTTTTTTGTTGTACCCCCACCATTAGTTGGATGGCTCTTAGCCAGACCTCTACTAACCAAGCTTTGCCGCATGTTTGGCATTCTCTTTTCCTTTGCTAAGTACGTAATTACTGTGGTTGCCTTGTGGCGCCTCTGTTTAAGCACGATGTGCTGCCCTTTTGCACCTGGCTCACCGGTGAACCAATCTGGGCAAGATGCCAATCTTGGTTCATAGTTCTGTGGCTGGTCTTGTTGTACCTAGCATTTTGAAAAGTATATACAAACTTACCTTACCAAAAAAAAAAAAAAAAAACAACTGCGAAAGCATAAAACTTTTCATTTTCGCGGGTTCCCCACGCGTGTCCTTCACGCGCCCGAGCACTGTCTCTCTCGTGAGAATGAACGGCAACTGAGGCCCCTTCTCGGTTCTGGCCGGTTTCCGACCGGCTCCGGCGGCCACGGCGGCTGGTTCTTGGCATAGTGACTCGCCTTCATCCCACCAACCATCCCTCCGAACGAATTTACATGATGATTCCTACTGATTGAGATTTTCCAGATCTGAGATTTTGTTCTTCGGTTCGACAGCGGGCGAGCCAACGGTGATTTCCGGCTGATTGAGCCGGCACCGAAGGCCAGACTTCTACTTTGTTGATCGCCTGGACCTCCTACAAATTCCCTCTGGTTCGATTCCTTGGATTACTCGACCTTTGGAGTGATTGAAACCTTGTGCATCGCGAGTTAGGTTTCTGCTCAAACCCGAAGAGCTACGGTATCTGCGAAGCCCAGCGGCGGCCGAGGGATCTCCACCCTGTTGGTCGCCTGGATCTGCTCCATCTTTCCACAGGCCTGATCCCACTGATTATTTGGCTCGTTCTCTGGGAGTCTATTCATGAGAGACGAATCTTTCTGGGCATTGCAATTGGAAACGACGACCTCTTTCACCACATCTGTGGTCGATTGCTTCATTCCCTGAGCATTCTCCCACTTCCACTGGAGTGGATTTGTCACGACGAAGCTCTGTGATCGATTGTAATCTCAACGTCAATCTCTGGTGATTCTGTTCAACGTCAAGGTGAAGGCTCCTTGACGAAGACCCTTGCTCATTTGAAGAGTAAGCAGCGGCGATAGGTACCCACCTGTCAAGTCTCTTGCCATCCTTGCTCACCTACAACTGGCGACCACCTCGACCGTGTAAGTTTCTGTTGGGTGGGCTTGATTGGTGGTTGTGCTGTGGTTGGTTGTTGGATCAATAGAGTGGAGATTGATCTGTGACCGGTTGTTGGCATTTGGATGGTTGCTTTACTGCTTGCATCCGTTTTGTGTATAAGTGTTGTCTTCGTTGGCTAGCTGATTCGGTCTGTTATATTTGCCTTTGCTGCCTTATGACTGTACTTTCGGTTGACTCGGAGAATGATGATTGTCACTTAGAACCGCCCATCTGTTTGGCTTTTGTTGAGGAGACCCTTCACTCTACTCAGGTTTGTGCTGCTCAAAATCTGAGTAGTAAGGCAGTCCACGAGGAAGCAATGCTCTCCTCCTCTTTTGAATTACCCTCCCATGTGGCTGCCATAGTCGATGGGCTGACTGGAGTTGGCAATGGCAGGGCTGTGGCTGCTCCTTGTTGCTCTATAAATGGTGGTGATAGAACGTATGGTGACTGTCCTGATGATGGGACCAGCGGCTCTGCTTGCGGTTTGGTTGTTGGCATTCCATCGGTCGATGGGCATAGCCCCGCTAACAAAGGAGCTACTAATTCTGATCAGTGCGAGGAGGTAGTTCCATCCACCTATCCTGAATCTGATTTAAGAATGGAAGATGTGAATGTTAGACCGGGCTGCAGACCAGATTTATTGGTTGGAAGCCTTAATATTCAGCTTGACAAAGGAAAAGCTGCCTACCATGGTACTCCTAGTGGACATGCTTTACCTGGCTCTCGTCCCTCTGTTGGTTTGGCTGCTGGAACGTCAAGACTTAACCCAAGCAACACACGGATGAGATCCAAATCTGGTGGTCGGACATCCAGACATAGAAGCGTCCATTTTAGCCCATGTCCAGGCCAAAATGCTCAACCTACTGCTGGGGAAGCAGAGGAAGGAGCTAAGTTGGTCGAGCTAGGGGGGACTTCGCGTGGAGTTGATCAACCCCATAAACGCAGCCTTAGTAGAGGCAGCAACCGCAGCAGAGGAAGTAATCGTAGCAGGGGAAGATCCCGGGGGCGCAAGTCAGGCCCTGCATTGCCTCAAAATGATGCTCATAAAGGAGCACTGCCTAATGCTTCTTCTCGGCCAGCTGGGGAACTTGGACAACAACACCTCCACCGTAAGTTTAATCAAACCCAAACCTGGGCAAATGTTACGAAGGTTATGACCAAAGGATATAATCTATCCGGCGATACGCTCCTGGCCTTAACTGGCCGGGTCGTGCCTCCGGTGCTGTTACTTTGAAGAAATTAGAGTGCTCAAAGCAAGCCTACGCTCTGTATACATTAGCATGGGATAACATCATAGGATTCCGGTCCTATTGTGTTGGCCTTCGGGATCGGAGTAATGATTAACAGAGACAGTCGGGGGCATTCGTATTTCATAGTCAGAGGTGAAATTCTTGGATTTATGAAAGACGAACAAGGACATGCTTTACCTAACTCTCGTCCTCCTGTTGGTTTGACTGGTGGAACTTCAAATCTCTATTCAAACACACGAATGAGATCCAAATCTGGTGGTCGGACATCCAGACATAGAAGTGTCCACTTTAGCCCACACCCAGGTCAAAAACTTGCTGCTGGGGAAGAGGAAGGAGCCAAGTTGGTTGAGCTAGGGGGGACTTCGCGTGGGGTTGATCAGCCCCAAAATCGCAGCCTTAGTAGAGGCAGTTATCGCAGCAAGGGAAGTAATCGTAGCAGGGGAAGATCTCGGGGGCGCAAGCCAGGCCCTGCATTGCCTCAAGATGATGTACGTGAAGGAGCACTGCCTACTGCTCCTTCTCGGCCAGCTGGGGAACTTGGACAACAACACCTCCACCGGAAATTGACTCAACCCCAAACCTGGGCAAATGTAGCGAAGGTTATGACCAAAGGATATAATCTCTCTTACCTTGCTCCGGTGATGGAGGATGGGAAGACACGGGTTGTTATTGCTCCAGAGGATGTGCTTAATGAGAACCCTTTATTAAAGGAGTGTGTTGTGGGACAATTCCTTGGCAGAAAGGTCTTCTTCAAACTGACAGAAGAAGTAATCAAGAAGACGTGGGGTGATCAAGTAGTCGATATTCGAATGCATGAGAACGGATTCTACTTTATTCGTATCCCAGATGAGCAGTTTAGAAAGGAAGTTCTAGATTTGGGACTTATCTCTATCATGAATTGCACTATGATTCTTCGGGCCTGGCATCCAAAATTGAAGATGAGGAAGGACATGCATGAAACACTTCCGGTGTGGGTAAGACTAAGGGAAGTTCCACTCTCGCTTTGGAACCCTCGGGGTATTAGTCGTATAGCAAGTGCGATTGGAAATCCTCTCTATGTGGATAATCAAACGGAGAATCTTAAGAGATTGTCCTTTGCAAGAGTCTGTATTGAAATTAGGGCTGCTGAACCACGCCCTAAAGAAGTGGAGATAGTATGGGATGATGACCTGATTATAGTAGGAATTGAATATGAATGGAACCCTCTGGCTTGTGAAGAGTGTCGAGTCTGTGGCCATAAACAAGGCTCTCTCGGCTTCCCTTGTGCTAGGCCAGCAGAAACTCCCTTGCCCGTGCCATTGCCCCGAGCTCTTAAAAATCAACAAAGGCAGGAAAGTGGCTGGCAGCAGGTGACTCGTAGAAGGAGGAATGGCTCCTCTAAAGATACTGATCCCCAAGCTGTTCCAGACCAGGTGGGTCCTCAGGTTGCTCAGGCTTCTTACCTGAGTTCTACATCAAATCTTGAAGCAGTGGCTGAGGTAGATACAGGTTTGAGAGTGGATGCTGCTATTCCTCCCCAACCTGCATTGGAACCGAAGGGTGGCGGGCCAATTACCACTATCCCAGATGGAGTGAATCCTGCCGGCCAAGAGAAGCTTAGACAGCAACCTCAGAATGTCACTGAACCTGCTGCTTCTTCGATTTTGCCAGTCACTCATGGCATGGATATGACAACGGTTATTCTGCCCCGTAACGCTAGAGCTGATATTCCCCCAGCATGTGTAACCATCCCATTGGCAGCAGCACAGAAGGTACCTACTATTGCACTGCCTTCTCCCTCCTCAGCAAAGATATATGCTGGTAGGACTCGGGCTGCTGCTTTTCCTGTCACGCTTGGACTCTCTCGGCCTGCCCCAGTTACCAGGAGCAACAAGTCAGCAACTACCCTTTTCCACCCTCCAGTAGATGCTGCTCCTAAAACTCGATCTGCCTCAGCTCTTGGCCTGACCAGATCACGCTCAGTCCCTTCATCTGACAGAGCCCCAATTCTGGATCAGCAGCAAGCTACTTCTGCGACACAGACTTCATTAGTGGATTCTGTTATCTCCTCAGGCTCTGATGAAGAAGACCAGGCTGCAAGCAAGGTGGATAGTGATGAGGAACCTTCCTCCCCCTCCCGACCTAGTGATCGGCTGACAGTGTGTGCCCTTAATATTGACTCTAATACTCTTCAACATGAGGCTGACCTCAGTGGGGAGGATAGCTCTTCTTCCTCGAGAACAGGCAAGGCCAAAAAGAAGAAGGGTAGAAGGAGGTACTGGTGACTCTCCATTTCACGGTAATCATGTTTTTTGGTGTCTGGAACATTAGGGGCTTGGCTAGCCCCCTTAAACAAGCTGAACTGAGAAATTTTACTAGTAGCAGCTCGCTTTCTTGTATCGGAATTCTGGAGACGAAAATCAAAGCGTCCTCGTTTACAAGTATCTCTAATAGTATACTACCTGAGTGGAAATGGGTGGCCAACTATGAACATTCTCCTCGGGGTAGAATATGGATTGGGTGGAACCCTCAAGCTGTTGAACTCTCTCTGTTGTCAAGCTCGGCTCAGGTAATGCATGTCAGCCTTCGGTCGACAGACATGGATAGAGCAATCCTTTTTTCTGTGGTTTATGGGGAGCACTCTTTTAGCACTAGAAGAATACTTTGGAATGAACTCCTTCATATTAGCAACTGTGAAGAGCCATGGGTAGTGGCTGGTGATTTTAATGCTATTAGAGACCACTCTGACAGATTTGGGAGCTCTACCCCTTGGATCCCAGCCTTTGATGAGTTCGGTGCTTGTCTAGATCAAGCGGGCCTAGACGATCTTCGCTATGTGGGATACAGATTCACTTGGTTCACCTCTTCTGGACCGACAAGAAAACAAAGGAAGATTGACCGTGTGCTAGTTAACGATCATTGGAGACAACTATTCTCCTTTTCTGAAGCTTCCTTCTTGGCACCGGGGATCTCTGATCACACACCAATGGTGATTAAGATAATGCCCCCACCAATCTCAAAGAAACCGTTCAAGTTTTTTAAGTACTGGATCACTCACCCCACTTACAAAGACATTGTCTCCCAGGTGTGGGCTACTCCTTTCATTGGTAATCCTATGTATATTGTATATAGGAGACTCAAGCTCTTAAAGTGCAGACTCAAGCATTTAAATAGAAGCTCCTTCTCTGATATCTCTCAACGTACGGAACAAGCAAGGCTGGCCCTAAACGCAATCCAAGATGCTTTAGTTTATGATCCCTTGAACCAGAATCTGGTGGACCGAGAGGCTAACCTGCTGAGGGATTTTTCCATGCTGCGTATCCAAGAGGAATCATTCTACCGACAAAAATCCAGAGTCAAATGGCTGAAAGAAGGGGATGCAAACACGAGCTACTTTCACCATTTTGCTAACAAGAGGAGACTCCACAATCGCATACTCTCGATCTCAAATTCTGATGGGGAAATCTTAACCGAACCTACCCAGATTCGGGTACACATTGTTGACCACTTCTCAGCCCTACTACAAGGTGATCCACTGAACTCTGTCCCTGAGATTTCTTTGATCCGGGAGTACATTACTAAGACATTGGATGAGGAGCAAGTCTTACTTCTTTCCCAGCCGGTTACTAATGAGGAAATCAAGACCACTCTCTTCTCTCTCGCCAAGAGTAAGGCCCCTGGACCTGATGGCTTTATTGTGGAATTCTTTATAAACTCCTGGGATGTCGTTGGATGCTCGGTCACAGATGCTATTAAAGAGTTTTTCAGAACTGGTAGACTCCTCAAGGAAATCAACACCACAATTCTAACGTTGGTTCCTAAGTCTCCAAATGCTGTGGCCATGAATGACTTTCGTCCCATAGCGTGCTGTAACACTTTGTATAAGTGTATCACTAAAATCTTGGCCAACCGGATTGCTTCTATCCTGCCGTCTATCATCTCCCTTCCTCAGGCGGCTTTTGTGAAAGGGAGGAGAATAAGCGATAATATCATGCTTGCACAGGAATTGTTTGCAGATTTCCATCACAACCCTTACCTACCCAAGTGTGCAATCAAGGTAGATTTCCAGAAGGCTTATGACACTGTGGATTGGAACTTCTTGAAGGCTGTACTTCTTGCCTTTCGGTTTCCCGACCCTATGGTTAATCTAATCATGGAATGTGTCTCTACTCCAATGTTCTCGGTTGCTATTAATGGTGAACTTCATGGATTCTTTTCTAGCAAAAGAGGCATCAGACAAGGAGATCCCATATCCCCATATCTCTTCACTATGGTTATGGAGATATTCACCGGTATTCTACACTCGAAGGCATGCCAACCCGGCTTCAAGTTCTATTGGCGATGCAAACAAACACAACTGTCCCACCTCTTTTTTGCTGATGATGTTCTGATATTTGTTGAAGGCCACATCCCCTCCATTCATGCACTAAAGGAAGGAATTGAGCTCTTCTCCACTTGGTCGGGGCTAAGGCCCAACCCCAACAAAAGTGAAGTCTTCTTAGCTGGTGGAACAAGCACACTGAAAGGGCAAGTTCGGCAACTCCTCGGGTTCCAAGAAGGTACTCTTCCTTTTCGCTACTTGGGGGTGCCCGTCATATCATTGAGACTTGGTAAATCAGATTGTGACGCACTAGTAAACGCTGTTACTTCTAGAGCGCGATCTTGGGCTCATAGATTTCTTTCTTATGCTGGGCGTCTCCAGCTTGTCAAATCTGTACTCCAGTCTATCCAAGTCTATTGGGCTGCTGTCTTTACCTTACCAAAATCCGTATTGAAGAGAATTGAGCTCATTCTCAGACAGTTTTTGTGGAAAGGACCGGAACTAGGTGTCGGAGGGGCGAAAGTGTCGTGGGTTGATATCTGCCTCCCTAAGAATGAAGGGGGACTTGGAATTCGGCGGCTACAAGATTGTAACAAGGCCATGACACTAAAGCATATCTGGATTTTATTCACGGACAAGGAATCTCTATGGTGCAAGTGGATACATTCAACCTTTTTGAAGAAAACAAATTTCTGGATAGCAAAAAGACCAACATTTTGCTCCTGGGCATGGAAGAAAATACTAGATATTAGGCCTCAATTTCGGATGCGCTTCAAGTGGAAGATAGGAAATGGTCATTCCATGTCGTTCTGGTATGATAATTGGCATGAAAGTGGACCCCTACACTTGAGATTTGGGGATGGAGATATCTACCGAACGCGAGTACCACGCGACATTTCGGTCTTTGATTTCTTCGCCTCTGAATGGGAACCGTCGCCTATCATGGATGACTTGCTAACCTCCCTAGGAATGGCACCCACTCTCCTTGACACGTGGAATGATAAACTTGTATGGGAAGGCCATAAATCGGGAGAGTTCTCTGTCTCTTCGGCCTGGGAGCTCATTCGACACAAGGGCCAAATTGTACGCTGGCATTCCTTCATATGGGACAAAGCTTTAGCTCCTCGTGATGCCTTCATTATGTGGCTGGCCACACATCATCGACTACCCACGCAGAGGATGCTTATTCAAAACCACAGAATAGATGAGGCGACTTGTGCATTCTGCCGAACAACACCAGATTCCATCAACCATCTATTCTTTGAGTGCTCAACCACCAGAGAACTAGCAACGGTATGGGCGACCAGATGCAACCTAAGATGGAGAAACTGCCCGTGGGATAACCTCATCCGGTGGGCAGGGCAGAACATTAGCGGGCAATCCTTTGGACACCGTATTGCTCGTTTTTCTCTAGGAGCGTTGTGCCATATCATTTGGACAGAGAGGAACAATATCTTATTTCGTGGCAAGAAGCTTTTCGTGCCGGCAATCATTATGCATCTTACAAAATTGGTCAAAGACAAAGCGATTGCCTTGGGGAAGATATGTGACCATCCCCGTAATAGAAGCCTCCAAATAAATTGGGGCCTCTCACCTAGCATCTTTGGCGATATCACTCACAATGTATGAGCTTAACCATCTCTTCTGTGTGTGTCAGACCATCACTAGGTTGAGTGGTGGAGTCGCAGGGAAGATAAAGCTTGCTGCATATTTTGTATATTGCTGCCTTCGCCTGATACTATGGAGATTCATGGGCTGAATTCAAGCCTCCTTCTACTCAAACCGAACAGGAACAGACTTATCATCCGCTGGTGGCCCGGAACCTCTTTGCTGCCCTGCTGGTTGTCCTACTGCCCTCTAATTCCCGAGCTGACTTATTGGTGCCCAATCGGGGACCTGCTAAAGAAACATGGATGTCTACTGCCGCAGCTTCCCTTCTGTAAAGTCTGGAGTCGTCTCTCTGTTCCCTCTGCCCCCTCCTTGGTGCTGCTACGCTGTCTCTTAGGCTTTTCCCGGGCTGTCTCTTGCCCTGTTTGTTGGAGGTTTGATCTGGTCATGATGGGAGCTGATTGGTTGGCTGACCTCATTTACGGTTTGCCCTGCTACTGCCCATGTTGGGAACTACCTAGCTGTCTTCACTCTTTCCTTTCTACGACTGCAGGAACCTTGTGCCTGCACTTGGGTGCTGTTTGGGCCTTTCTGTTACTTTCTTTCCTTTTCTTTCTGGTTCGCTTTACCCTAGCTAAGCTCCCTTGCTGCTGTATTTGGCTGTTCTTTTGCTTTTTCTTACCTTGTTTTGCTAGCCGGTTCATACTTGGTTCAACCTTGCTGCGAATAGCTCTACTACTTCGACAGGAAGATATCCTCTCCCTTGGCCTCCTCTGCTTAGGCCGGTTGCTCCAAATTTTTGGAAAAGCTACCTCGCTGCTGCCTCCCTCTGCTGGACATTCAGACCGGCGCCACTCAGGACCTCTCTAATCGGATGTTTTTAGTTGTACCCTGCCGTGTGGTTAAATCTGACCACCAACTTCGGCCAACCTTTGCCGCTTGTTTGGCGTTTTTTGCTAATTTGTAGTGTGCCTACTGCTAATGCATTGGCCTGTGGATAGGCCACTTTAATTTATGAGCGAAACGATGATATTTTGCACTCGGTTCACCGTTGAATCAATTTTGGCATGTTGCCAATTTTGATCCATGGTTTTTGTGGCCGGTTCCCTTGTACCTAGCAGCTTGAAAAGTATATACAATCTTACCTTACCAAAAAAAAAAAAAAAAACAACTGCGAAAGAGTTATCAAGCTCGGCTCAGGTAATGCATGTCAGCCTTCGGTCTACAGACATGGATATAGTAATCCTTTTTTCTGTGGTTTATGGGGAGCACTCTTTTAGCACTAGAAGAATACTTTGGAATGAACTCCTTCATATTAGCAACTGTGAAGAGCCATGGGTAGTGGCTGGAGATTTTAATGCTATTAGAGACCACTCTGACAGATTCGGGAGCTCTACCCCCTGGATCCCAGCCTTTGATGAGTTCGGTGCTTGTCTAGATCAAGCGGGCCTAGACGATCTTCGCTATGTGGGATACAGATTCACTTGGTTCACCTCTTCTGGACCGACAAGAAAACAAAGGAAGATTGATCGTGTGCTAGTTAACGATCTTTGGAGACAGCTATTCTCCTTCTCTGAAGCTTCTTTCTTGGCACCGGGGATCTCTGATCACACACCAATGGTGATTAAGATAATGCCCCCACCAATCTCAAAGAAACCGTTCAAGTTTTTTAAGTACTGGATCACTCACCCCTCTTACAAAGACATTGTCTCCCAGGTGTGGGCTACTCCTTTCATTGGTAATCCTATGTATATTGTATATAGGAGACTCAAGCTCTTAAAGTGCAGACTCAAGCATTTGAATAGAAGCTCCTTCTCTGATATCTCTCAACGTACGGAACAAGCAAGGCTGGCTCTAAACGCAATCCAAGATGCTTTAGTTTATGATCCTTTGAACCAGAATCTGGTGGACCGAGAGGCTAACCTGCTGAGGGACTTTTCCACATTGCGTATCCAAGAGGAATCATTCTACCGACAAAAATCCAGAGTCAAATGGCTGAAAGAAGGGGATGCAAACACGAGCTACTTTCACCACTTTGCCAACAAGAGGAGACTCCACAATCGCATACTCTCGATCTCAAATTCTGATGGAGAAATTTTAACCGAACCTACCCAGATTCGGGTACACATTGTTGACCACTTCTCAGCCCTATTACAAGGTGATCCACTGAACTCTGTCCCTGAGATTTCTTTGATCCGGGGGTACATTACTAAGACATTAGATGAGGAGCAAGTCTTACTTCTTTCCCAGCCGGTTACCAATGAGGAAATCAAGACCACTCTCTTCTCTCTCGCCAAGAGTAAGGCCCCTGGACCTGATGGCTTTATTGTGGAATTCTTTATAAACTCCTGGGATGTCGTTGGATGCTCGGTCACAGATGCTATTAAAGAATTTTTCAGAACTGGTAGACTCCTCAAGGAAATCAACACCACAATTCTAACGTTGGTTCTTAAGTCTCCAAATGCTATGGCCATGAATGACTTCCGTCCCATAGCGTGTTGTAACACTTTGTATAAGTGTATCACTAAAATCTTGGCCAACCGGATTGCTTCTATCCTGCCGTCTATCATCTCCCCTCCTCAGGCGGCTTTTGTGAAAGGGAGGAGAATAAGCGATAATATCATGCTTGCACAGGAATTGTTTGCAGATTTCCATCACAACCCTTACCTACCCAAGTGTGCAATCAAGGTAGATTTCCAGAAGGCTTATGACACTGTGGATTGGAACTTCTTGAAGGCTGTACTTCTTGCCTTTCGGTTTCCCGACCCTATGGTTAATATAATCATGGAATGTGTTTCTACTCCAATGTTCTCGGTTGCTATTAATGGTGAACTTCATGGATTCTTTTCTAGCAAAAGAGGCATCAGACAAGGAGATCCCATATCCCCATATCTCTTCACTATGGTTATGGAGATTTTCACCGGTATTCTACACTCGAAGGCATGCCAACCCGGCTTCAAGTTTTATTGGCGATGCAAACAAACACAACTGTCCCACCTCTTTTTTGCTGATGATGTTCTGATATTTGTTGAAGGCCACATCCCCTCCATTCATTCACTAAAGGAAGGAATTGAGCTCTTCTCCACTTGGTCGGGGCTAAGGCCCAACCCCAACAAAAGCGAAGTTTTCTTAGCTGGTGGAACAAGCACACTGAAAGGGCAAGTTCGGCAACTCCTCGGGTTCCAAGAAGGTACTCTTCCTTTTCGCTACTTGGGGGTGCCCATCATATCGTTGAGACTTGGTAAATCAGACTGTGAAGCTCTGGTTAATGCTGTTACTTCTAGAGCGCGATCTTGGGCTCACAGATTTCTATCCTATGCTGGGCGCCTCCAGCTTGTCAAATATGTACTCCAGTCTATCCAAGTCTATTGGTCTGCTGTCTTTACTTTACCCAAATCCGTATTGAACAGAATTGAGCTCATTCTTAGACAGTTTTTATGGAAAGGACCGGAACTAGGCGTCGGAGGAGCAAAAGTGTCGTGGGTTGATATTTGCCTCCCTAAGAATGAGGGAGGATTGGGAATTCGGCGGCTACAAGATTGTAACAAGGCCATGACACTAAAGCATATATGGATTCTATTCACGGACAAGGAATCATTATGGTGCAAGTGGATTCATTCAACCTTCTTGAAGAAAACAAATTTCTGGATAGCAAAAAGACCAACATTTTGCTCCTGGGCTTGGAAGAAAATACTAGACATTAGGCCTCAATTTCGGATGCACTTCAAGTGGGAGATAGGAAATGGTCATTCCATGTCGTTCTGGTATGATAATTGGCACGAAAGGGGACCCTTACACTTGAGATTTGGGGATGGAGATATCTACCGAACGAGAATACCGCGCGACATCTCGGTCTTTGATTTCTACGCCTCTGAATGGGAACCGTCGTCTATCATGGATGACTTGCTAACCTCCCTAGGGACGGCACCCACTCTCCTTGACACGCGGAATGACAAACTTAGATGGGGAGGCCATAGATTGGGAGAGTTCACTGTCTCTTCGGCTTGGGAAATCATTCGGCACAAGGGCCAACTTGTACGCTGGCATTCTTTGATATGGGACAAAGCTTTAGCTCCTCGTGATGCTTTCATTATGTGGCTGGCCACGCATCACCGGCTACCCACACAGAGGATGCTCATTCAAAACCACAGAATAGATGAGGTGACCTGTGCATTCTGCCGAACAACACCAGATTCCATCAACCATCTATTCTTTGAATGCTCAACCACCAGAGAACTAGCAACGGTATGGGCGACCAGATGTAACTTGAGGTGGAGAAATTGCCCATGGGACAACCTTATTCGGTGGGCAGGGCAGAACATTAGCGGACAATCCTTTGGACACCGTATTGCTCGGTTTTCCCTAGGAGCGTTGTGCCATATCATTTGGACAGAGAGGAACAATATATTATTCCGTGGTAAGAAGCTTTTCGTACCGGCAATCATTCTGCATCTTACAAAACTGGTCAAAGACAAAGCGATTGCCTTGGGGAAGATACGTGACCATCCCCGTAATAGAAGCCTCCAAACAAATTGGGGCCTCTCCCCTAGCATTTTTGGCGAGACCACTCACAATGTATGAGCTTGACCATCTCTCCGAATTCTGTGTGTGTCAGACCATTACTAAGTTGAGTGGATGGAGTCGCAAGGGAGCTAGAGCCTGCTGCACTTTTTGTATATTGTTGCCTTCGCCTGGTAATCTAGTTCTTGGGCTGACTAATTCAAGCCTCCTTCTACTTAAACTGAACAGGACCAGACTTATCATCCACTGGTGGCCGGGAACCTCTTTGCTACCCTGCTGGTTGTCTTACTGCCCGCTATTCCCCGAGCTGACCTATTGGTGCATGCTGCAGCTTCGTTGGAGCTGGTCTTTCTGTGTCCTATGCCCCTCCTTGGTGCTACTACGCTGCCTCCTAGTATTCTCTCGGGATGTATATTGCCCTGTTTGTTGGAGGTTTTTTCTGGCCAGGATGGGAGCTGAGTGGTTGGCTGGCCTCATTTGCAGTCTGCCCTGCTACTGCCCATGTTGGGATCTACCTCTCTTTCTTTACTCCTTCCTTTCTACGACTGCAGGAACTTTGTACCCTCGATTGGCTGCTGTTTGGGCCTTTTTGTTATTTCTCTTCCCCTTCTTTCTGTTTTGCTCTGCCCCAGCTAGGTTCCCTCGCTGCTGCTGCTGGCTGTTTTCTTGCTTTTCCTTACTTTGTTTTGTTAGTCGGTTCAGTCTTGGCTCAACCTTGCTGCGGATAGCTCTACTACTTCGACAAGAAGATGTCCTCTCCCTTGGCATCCTCTGCTCAGGCCGGTGGCTCCTATGTTTTGGAAAAAAGCTACCTCGCTACTGCCTCTATCTACTTTGCCTTGATCTCTGCGGGATATTCAGACCGGCGCCACTCAGGACCTCGCTAACTGGATGTTAATTCCTTTGTACCCCGCCTTGTGGTTAACTTCGACCACCAACTTCGGCCAACCTTTGCCGCTTGTTTGGCGTTTTTTCCTAATTTGTAGTGTTCCTATTCATGTTGCCTTGGCCTGTGGATAGGCCACTTCAATTTATGCGTGAAACGATGATAGTTTTTGCACTCGGTTCACCATTGAACCAATTTTGGCATGCTGTTGCCAATTTTGGATCATGGTTTTGTGGCCAGTTACCTTGTACCTAGCATCTTGAAAAGTATATACAAGCTTACCTTACCAAAAAAAAAAACAACTGCGAAAGACGAACAACTGCGAAAGCATATACTTTTCATTTTCGCGGGTTGCCCTTCGCGTGAGCTGCACGCGTACGACCATTGTGCTCTCCCGGCCATGGAAGGCGGCTGAGGACCCTCTATCGGTTCTTCCCGTTTTCTGACCGTCTCCGGCGGATTCTCTGGCCGATTCTTGGCACCGTGGCTCGCAACACCCTCCCCTTCCATCCCTCTGAACGATTCTGCTTCTTGTTGGCTACTGATCGAGCTATTACAGATCTGAGAAATTACTCTTCGCGCGACTACGTGGGAGCTCAGCGGCGGTTTCCGGCCGATTAGGGCGGCGTCCAAGGCTCCTCTTCCACTATATTGGTCGCCTGGACCTCCTGCACCTTTCCCCCCACTCGACTTCACTGATTATTCATCCGGTGGGGCGATTGGTTTGCTTCGTTCCCGACATACAGTTCTGTTCACTTCTACGAACGCGACGCTTCCTGGGTTTCCCGTTCGTTGACAACAACCTCATCCGCGATTTCGGTGGTCGATTTCACCTGACCATCTTCATCGCCTATTAATCATCTGGTAGAGTAATTGGCTCTCTTCGCTCACGGTCGAAGCTAGTGAAGAAAGGATTCCCAACGGCACAGCTCCCTTGTCCATTCTGAAGAACACCCGAGGCGATTCCTGTCTACTAAGACCCTCGCTGAGGTTTGTTCTTGCTGCTATTGTGCTTCACCAGCTCCACTTGGATTTTTGTTGGCGAAACTTGGATTACTCTCGACGAAGGCCCTGCTGTCGACTTGGAGCTCTACTCTCATTGATTCCTGGCGTCGCTATCAAGTGCTAATGGTCACCCTGCACCTTTGACTCCACTGTAAGTTCTTCTCTACCTGCTTGCGAGATAACTGAATTGGATTTGGCTGGTTGCTGTGTCGACGAGTTGGTGGAAAGGAGTACTCTTTGACTAGTGGTTGTCAATTCTGCTGCTGCTATTCTTGTTGTTCGTTTTCACTACTCTCTGACCTGTTGATGCATTCTGGTAATACTGTGGACGGGCTATGGACATGCATTGTTTTGAAGATTTGGGGACTTCAGGAAAAGGTTTAGATTCGGGTGAACCATTTATTGAGCCCCCCATTTGCATGGTCTCTGTCGAGGATGCCCTGCCTTCCAATGCTCCTGATCAAGCTCATTTGCTCTCATCCTCCTTTGAACTTCCTTCCCATGTGGCTGCTTTAGTCGATGGCCTGGCCGTGGTGGGCAATACCTCTGTGCCTCCCTCTCGAAGCCTTGTGGCTGGCCCTTGCTGTCCAAATGTTAGTGGTAACTTGGTAGGTGATGGCCCTGCTAATGGGAGAAGCCGTGCATGTAGGTCTACTGATGGTTTGGTGGCTGTTGGTCCACTAGATGGTGGAGACAGGCTTGTCGCTAAAGGAGCTGCTGATGCTATTCAGGCTGATGAGGTGGTTCCTTCTACTTATCCTGAAAATGTCTTGGAAGTTGAGAATGATAGATTGAGCCACAGACCTGATTTTGTGGTTGGAAGTCTCAATATTCAGCTTGACAAGAGGAATTTTGTATCCCATGGTTCTAAAAGTGGGCAGGTCACGGCTGTTATTGGTTCTGCTAATGGGTTGGCTGCCGGCCCTCAGAGAACTAACGCAAACAACCCTAGGAAGAGATCCAACTCTGGTAGTCGAATTTCCAGACATCGAAGTGTCCATTTTAGCCCTCTGCCAGGCCAAAATACACACCCTGCTATTAGGGAGGTGCTGGAAGGGCCTAAGACGGTAGAGATTGGAGGGACTTCACGTGTGGCTACACATTCCCATAACCGCAGCCTTAGCAGGGACAGCAACCGTAGCAGGGGCAGCAACCGCAGTAAGGGACGATCTCGTGGACGAAAGCCTGTACCTACACTTCCCCGAAATGCTGGGAAGGGACCACTTCAAGCGGACTCTTCTCAGCCAAATGAAGACCTTAGGCAACAGCAACGACACTTCGAACCGACAAAAAAACCCCAAACTTGGGCAAATGTTGCGAAGGTTATGACCAAAGGATATAACCTCTCTTTTCTTGCCCCGGTGAAGGAGAATGGAAAGACGCGGGTTTTTATTTCTCCGGAGGATGTATTAAATGAAAACCCTCTATTAAAGGAATGTATTGTTGGACAATTCCTTGGGAGAAAGGTCTTCTTCAAGCTGACAGAAGAAGTTATTAAGAAGACCTGGGGTAACCAAGTGGCTGATATCCGATTACATGAGAACGGATTCTATTTCATACGCATTCCGGATGATTCATTCAGAAAGGAAGTTTTAGAATTGGGTCTTATATCTATCATGAATTGCACTATGATCCTTAGAGCTTGGCATCCAAAATTAAAGCTGAGGAAAGATATGCATGAAACGCTGCCGGTGTGGGTAAGATTAAGGGATGTTCCGCTCTCGCTTTGGAACCCAATGAGTATTAGTCGCATAGCAAGTGCAATTGGAAATCCTCTTTATGTAGATGCCCAAACGGAAAACATGAAAAGACTATCTTTTGCAAGAGTTTGCATTGAAATCAGGGCTACGGATCCAAGGCCTAAAGAGGTGGAAATAGTTTGGGACGATGAGGTGATTCTAGTAGGAATTGAATATGAATGGAATCCTTTGGCTTGTGAAGAATGTCGAGTCTACGGCCACAAACAAGGTGCCATTGGCTTCCCCTGCGCCCGGCAACCTGAAGCTCTCTTGCCAATAGCGCCGACCACAAGTAACCAACAAAGACAAGACGATGGATGGCAACGGGTCAAAGGAAGAAGAAGAAGTGGCGCCAATCAGGCGTCTGACCCTCCTGCAACCGAACCTAACTCAGTTGTGGATTTAACAACAGCACCTGCACATCCTGCAGAGGATCCGATGAATAACAGACCACTTAACACACCTACTAGAGGTGGTGTGGACACTACTGGTCAAGCTGAAGCCTTGGCATTGGAGAGTAGTGGTAGGAATGGTACCAACCATTCTAATGACCTTCAACCTGCAATCCCAAATCAGGAGACTCTCAGACAACAACCTCAGCCTCTAGCTGTTTCGACAGATCCTTTGGAAGCCATGAGTACCGCTCTAAGCAGGCCCCCCGGCGTTTCTATGGCTGCTGTTCCCATCGTAGCTGAGAACATCCCTTTAGTAGCTACAAAGCAGTTACCTCCTCCAACCATACCCCCCTCCTCTGCAGCAAGAGGTTCTACCGCCAAGACTCGATCTACAACTCCTGCCACCCTTGGGACCTCTCGGCATGCCCCTGCTACAAGGAGCAATAAGTCAGCAGCGACACTTCATGTACCTATGGCAGCTGCTACTCCCAACACACGGTCAACCTCAGCACTTGGTTTACTCAGATCACGCTCAGTACCAGCATCTAACAGAACCCCTATTCTGGATGAGCAGCAAGCTCTTTCTGCGACACACTCTTCACTTGTTGATTCGGCTTTCTCCTCAGAATCAGAAGATGAAGACCATGCTGCAAGCACGGCGGGCAGCGATATTGATAAGGATATCTCCTCCCCCTCCCCACCACACACAAGGTCTCGATTGACAGTGTGTGCTCTTAATGTTGATCCAACCACAACCCAACAAGAAACTGACCCCATTAGCGGGGATGATAGCTCTTCCTCTTCAAGGACAGGCAATCTGAAGTCCAAGAAGAAGAAGAACGTAAGGAGACACCGATGACTCTCCTAATTGTGTAAATATGTTTTTTGCAGCTTGGAATATAAGGGGTATGGCTGACCCCATTAAACAGGCCGAAATCCGGAACCTTGCTAGGATTAACCGTCTCTCGTGCATTGGAATCCTTGAGACGAAGATCAAAGAACAAAGCTTTGTGAGTATCTCTAATAATCTATTACCTGGTTGGAGGTGGATAGCCAATTATGAATACTCACCGCGTGGTAGAATTTGGTTAGGGTGGAACCCCCAGGATATTGACTGCAATATCCTATCATGCTCAGCTCAACTTATTCATACACAGCTTCGTTTGATTGCTATGGATAAGATATGCCTCTTTTCTGTTGTATACGGTGAACACTCCTTTGGTGCTAGACGAACTCTTTGGACTGAGCTAATCCACCATAGTAACTGCCGTGACCCATGGGTGGTTGCCGGAGACTTTAATGCTATCCGACACCATTCAGATAGGATGGGTAGCTCTACCCCCTGGATCCCAGCCTTTGATGAATTTGATGATTGTCTTAATCAAGCTGGTCTAGATGACCTTAAATATATTGGGTACAGATTCACTTGGGCTACCTGCTCGGGAGCAGCAAGGAAACAGCGACACCATTCAGATAGTACTGGTCAATGATACTTGGAGTTCATCCTTCTCCTTTTCTGAAGCCTCCTTCTTGGCGCCGGGAATCTCTGATCATACTCCCATGGTGATCAAGATTATACCTCCGCCAAACTCAAAGAAGCCTTTTAAGTTCTTCAAATTCTGGATCACGCATCCTTTATATAAGGATATTGTATCCGAGGTTTGGGCCACTCCCTTTGATGGTACCCCGATGCTTGTAGTGTGCAAGAAACTTAAGCTCCTCAAATGCCGCCTCAAACAGCTAAACAGGAGCTCCTTCTCAGATATCTCTAATCGTACAGAACAAGCAAGACTAGATCTTTATGCGATTCAGGAAGCTTTATTGAATGATCCGAATAACCGACTCTTGGTGGACCATGAGGCGGAGCTTATACAGACCTTCTCCACTTTGAGGCTCCAGGAGGAATCCATTTTTAGGCAGAAGTCAAGAATTAAATGGTTAAAGGAAGGGGATTCAAACACAAGTTACTTCCACCACTTTGTTAACAAGAGGAGACTTCAAAACCACATTCTATCCATTACTGATTCGGATGGGGAGAATATCTTAGAACCGACTCTAGTTCGGACACATATAGTTAACCACTTTGAGGTATTGCTAAATGGTGAGCCGGCGATCATAACTCCGGATGTCTCTCGGATTAGAGAGTTCATTGCGAAGCCTCTTGATGATGACCAAATCCTCCTCTTATCGCAGCCAATAACGAATGACGAGATTCGAGCCACTCTCTTTTCCTTGGCTAAAAGTAAGGCTCCCGGACCGGATGGGTTCATTGTTGAATTTTTCATAACTTCTTGGGATATTGTGGGGCATTCGGTTTTATTGGCCATTAGAGACTTCTTCAGAACTGGTCGGCTCCTCAAAGAAATCAACTCGACCATACTCACTTTGGTCCCGAAAAAACCCAATGCGGCGGCTATGCATGATTTCCGCCCTATTGCGTGTTGCAACACGCTTTACAAATGCATCACCAAGATCATTGCTAATCGGATTGCTTCAACCTTGCCATCTATTATTTCGCCTTCTCAGACTGCTTTTGTAAAAGGGAGGAGAATAAGTGATAATGTGATGTTAGCCCAAGAATTGTTTGCGGATTTTCACCATACACCTTATCTTCCGAAATGTGCCATTAAAGTGGATTTCCAAAAGGCCTACGATACACTTGATTGGAAATTCTTGGAAGCGGTTCTACTTGCATTTCGTTTTCCATATACTTTGGTAAAGCTAATCATGGAATGCGTATCGACTCCTAAATTTTCCATTGCCATAAATGGAGAACTTCATGGGTTCTTCTCAAGTACGAGGGGGATTAGGCAAGGTGACCCTATCTCTCCTTATCTATTTACATTAGTCATGGAAATTTTCTCCGGCATTCTACATTCAAAGACAAGCCAACCGGGCTTTAAATTCTATTGGCGTTGCAAAGGAACCAGACTTTCTCACCTTTTCTTTGCCGATGATGTGCTTTTATTTGCTGAAGGAAATATGCCTACCATTCAGTCCCTTAAAGAAGGGCTTGATCTCTTTTCAAGTTGGAGCGGGCTTAAACCCAACCATAACAAAAGTGAAGTCTTCTTCTCCGGAGGATCCCACACTCTAAAGGATCAAATTCGTCAACTCTTTGGCTTCCAGGAAGGCACCCTTCCCTTTCGCTACTTGGGAGTCCCTGTCATTGCATCACGACTGGGGAAATTTGACTGCGAGGCCCTAATTAACGCCATTACTTCCAGAGCTCGGTCGTGGGCACAGAGATTCTTATCATACGCTGGACGGCTTCAACTTTTGAAATCCGTATTACACTCCATACAGGTTTATTGGGCAACCGTCTTCACACTCCCAAAGTCTATACTTAATAGGATTGAACAAATTCTGAGACAGTTCCTCTGGAAAGGTCCGGACCTTGGTGTGGGAGGAGCCAAAATCTCCTGGGCCGATATCTGTCTCCCCAAGATGGAAGGTGGACTGGGGATTCGTAGACTTGACGACTGTAATAAGGCGTTGACACTAAAACATATCTGGTGGCTCTTTACAGATAGAGAATCTTTGTGGTGTAAATGGATCCATTCAACGTTCCTGAAGAATATTAACTTCTGGGTTGCTAAAAGACCCACCATCTGTTCTTGGGCCTGGAAGAAAATACTCGATCTCAGACAGGAATTTGGTTCACGGTTCAAGTGGGTAGTTGGCAATGGACAATCCACCTCTTTCTGGTTCGATCATTGGCATGAAAGGGGTCCTCTTCACCTACGATTTGAGGCGGGAGATATCTACCGATCGAAAATCCCACGTGACATTTCGGTTTGGGCCTTCTTCAACTCAGAATGGGAACCTTCTCCTATCTTGGATGATATAGGTGTTTTTTTGGGGCCGGCCCCTACCCTCTTGCAAAATACGAAGGATAAATTCAGGTGGAGCGGCCATAACTCTGGAGAATTCTCGGTGTCCTCAGCTTGGGATTGTATTAGACTTGGAGGCCAACGTGTCTACTGGCATTCCTTCATTTGGGATAACACTTTTGCCCCGCGAGACTCATTCCTTTTATGGTTGGCAACGCACAAACGTCTTCCCACACAGATATTACTACAACAACACCACAGGATTGACAATGTAACCTGTGCTTTTTGTCGCAAGCGCCCTGACTCGGTTAATCATCTCTTTTTTGGTTGCTCTACTACTAATAACCTTGCTTCAATATGGGCTGCCAAGTGTACCTTAAATTGGCGGAATCATCCCTGGGAAGAGTTTATTTGTTGGGCAAAACAGACCATTGGCGGCCAATCTTTTTGCCACCGTATTGCCAGGTTTTCCTTGGGAGCGCTATGCCATACTATATGGGTGGAAAGGAACAACATACTCTTTCGTGGGAAGGACCTTTTTATACCAGCTATTATCCTACAAATTACCAAGATGGTCAAGGATAAAGCTTGTGCTTTGGGTGGAGTTCGCGACCATCCTCGAAATAGGAGAATTCAGAGGAATTGGGGCCTTTCCTCGACTATCTTTGAGGGGGGATGACCTGATTTGTTATGGGCCTTGGTCTCACACTCTACTTGGTTGGACACTACTAATGAACTGCTGTCATGGTTCAAGTTGGATTCCCACCTGCAGTTTGGCTGCCTCGGAAATCGTCACATGCTCTAGCTCTTCTTCAACATGGCCTGCTCCACCGTATGGTCGACTGCTTTGGTGGTTGTGGCATTGGGGTGTCATACGACCTCCTCTTCCTTGCCTATCCTGGTCAGCTGTTCTTCAGTTATTGAAGAGTTGCAGAATTGCTTGATACTCAGGCGTTTGAAGATTTTGGATCTCCCTCTCGCTTCGGCCCCTACACTGATTGCAACACTGACCTCAGCCGATGGTGTTGGACTCTCTCTTGCTCATTATGGCCTGGAACTGGTGCAGGTACTTGGCGCTGGTTACTTCCTGGTGGACCTTGGCGTCTTAATATGCACTCCTCCTGCTGGGCTGTTTTTTATCATGCACTCGGGTGCCCTGACTGCTCCTCCTTTTCGCACTTCCCCTCCTTCCTTTGGTTCTGCTTGGAGATCCTCCTTTTGTGCATGCTTTGGTCTGGCAGCTCGTCAGCCTTCTTGGTTTCCTTGTTTTGGCTCCTGTTGGTTTGTTTGTTGCTGGCCTTTAGTTCTAAGTTCTTGGCTAGGCTTGAGCTACTGTTGTCTCCTTTTGTTTGGTGTGGTATGTGCGTCACGGTCTTTTCTTTTATCTAATGTTTTTGGCTTTGCTGTCTACCCTTTAGCCCCTGCGTGGGTTGTTCCCCTTCTCTTTGTGTTAGGCTACCCTTATCCGACGCTTTGGGCCACCTGTTTGGCTGTTCTTTTCTTGCTTTTCCCTTCCTCTGTTGTATTCTGTTCCCCTCCCTCTTCAGGTTTGCTCTTCTCGCTGCTGCTCTACCGGCCGGCTGCTGCCCCTCCTGCTCACTTCGTCAGAGAATGTGGCCGTCCCCCCTATGTTGCTGTGGCTCTTCCTCTACTTCCTGCTGCCCACGCCAGTCCTTTAGTTACTGCTGCGCACAAAATCCAGCCACTGCTGTTGACGGTCAACCAGGCTCATCCTTGGTCCCCCTTTTTGTCTATTCTAGTCCTTTGATCTTCAGTTGTTCCACCGGCTGTTTTGTTGTATTCCCCCCCTTTAGATGGGCGCCTTGTGGCCAGTCCCTTCCTAGCCAAGCTTTGCCGCATGTTTGGCATTTTTTCTCATATCAATAGATGATGTGATGGCTGCCATTTGGCGCGCACGTTGCGCTTTTCTCTTTGCACCCGGTTCACCGTTGAACCAATCTGGGCAAGCAATTGCCAATGTTGGTTCATTGTTTCTGTGACCGGTATTTTTGTACCTAGCAATTTGAAAAGTATATAAAAACTCACCTTACCAAAAAAAAAAAAACAACTGCGAAAGCATTACTTTTCATTTTCGCGGGTTGCCCTTCGCGTGAGCTGCACGCGCACGACCATTGTGCTCTCCCGACCATGGAAGGCGGCTGAGGACCCTCTCTCGGCTCTTCCCGTTTTCTGACCGTCTCCGGCGGTTTCTCTGGCCGATTCTTGGCACCGTGGCTCGCATCCCTCCCCTCTAGCATCCCCCCGAGTGATTTCATCTAACATTTGCTGCTGACGAAGAGTTTCCAGATCTGAGTCGGTTCATCTTCATATAACCGTGAGGATTCTAACGGCGGTCTCCGGCCGTATTGGCCGGCGCCAAGGTTCGTCTTCTTCCATTCTGAGATCTACCGGACCTCCTTGTCATTCTCCCTACACGTTTCCTCCGATTGAACGACTTGCGAAACAATTTGATTCTGTGCATCGCATTCTTGGTCGCTGCGGGTTGGCCTCTCTGACCTTCGCTGAGGGTTGGATTTGCTACTATTGTGCTTCACCAGCTTCAATTGGATTATTTTGCTGGCGAAATCTGAGAGCTTTGGTATTCGCTCGAACACGACGGATCCAACGGCGGTTTCTTGATTCGTCTGACCCTATCTGAGGATTGGACAAGCTGGGATCGAGCTCCACCAGCCACACTTGGATTATTCTGTTGGCGAAGCTTGGATTCCGCTCGACATAGTCACTGCTGCTGATTTGAACACTAGTCCTATTGATTTCTGGCGACTCTATTCAGCGCCAACGACCACCCTCCACCTCTGACTCCATTGTAAGTTTTTCCTTCTCATCCTGTGCCTGCGAGATAACTGACTTGGAATTTGGTCAGCTGCTGTGACAACGAGTTGGTGGCTAGGAGTAGTGTTGTTTGCGTATTGAATGGTGGTTGGCTTTCGGGTGGCCATTGCTGCTGCTACTACACCTGTTGCTTTGACTTGCTGGTGTAATCTGCTAGTGCTGGGATAGGCCTACACCGGTTGTTGTGATTAGCGAAGTGGTGGTTCATTCTTGCCTGGAGGTTGGTTCCATTGCTGATACATTGGCTGTCAATATTCGCTGCTTTGTTGTTCCAACTTTAATGCTGTTATGGTAAAACATTCTGTTGGAGGGTCGGGGACTGATGGAAGGCAGTGTAGCTTGGTCGATCCTAGCTTGGAACCTCCCATTGTCATGGCGTCCATTGATGATGAGAGTCAATCCACCTCCCCTGACCAAGTTCGCTTGCTCTCCTCCTCGTTTGAGATACCTCCCCATGTGGTTGCCATAGTCGATGGGCTGACTGGGGTACGATTTGCAGATTCTGCAGTTGCAAATAGGCTGGCTGAGATAGTCACTGAGCCTGTGATTGCTCCACAGAGCCTAGTGGCTGCCCCCTTCTCTTTGATTGGTTGTGACATTTTGGTTGGTGACCACCCGGTAGATGGGAGAAGTCGTGCTTGTGGATCCTCTAGTGGATTGTTGGCTGGTGATCCTCCAATTGGTGGGGACATTTTAGTTGACAAAGGAACTCCAATTGCTGGCCACATAGAGGAGGCTGTCCCCTCCCGGAGCTTTGTGGCTGCCCCCTTGGTTGGTAATTGCCTTGTTGGGAGAAGACATGCATGTGAACATCCTGGTCGTTTGGTCGAAGTTGGACCACTAGGTGGTGGAGATTGTGGAGACAACCCTGTCGAAGCTCCTGCTGCTGACCAGGCTGATGAGGTTGTCCCATCGACTTTCCCCGAGTCTGAAGTTGAGGAAGCTAGGCTGGGCTGCAGACCAGACTTAATGGTCGGTACCCTCAATATCCAACTTGACAAAGGGAAAGCGATTTCCCTTGGTATTGCTAAGGGGCAGGCCACGGCTGCTCCGGGTCCTTCTAGTAGGGTGGCTGGTGGCCCTCATGGAAAACCAAGCAACCCAAGGAAGGAGTCTAATAACCCAAGGAAAAGATCAAAGTCTGGTGGTCGAACCTCCAGACAAAGAAGTGTCCATTTTAGTCCTCTACCAGACCAATCTACTGCTGGGCTGATGGTGGAAGGTACTAAGTCGATAGAGGTTGGGGAGACTTCGCTTGTGGCTGAACATCCCCATAACCGCAGCCTCAGCAGGGGCAGCAACCGTAGCAGGGGCAGCAACCACAGTAGAGGAAGATCTCGTGGGAGAAAGCCAGGGCCTACATTTCCCCAAAAGGATGCGCGAAAGGGACCACTGCTAGATAACTCTTCTCGGCCAATTGAGAGCCATTACCAGCACCGCCCCTCCAAAGCGACACTTCAACCCCAAACTTGGGCAAATGTCGCGAAGGTTATGACCAAAGGATATAACCTCTCTTTTGTTGCCCCGGTGAAGGAGAATGGAAAGATGCGGGTATTTATTTCTTCTGAGGATGTGCTAAATGAGAACCCACTGCTAAAGGAATGCATTGTCGGATAATTCCTTGGAAGGAAGGTGTTCTTTAAATTGACAGAAGAAGTCATCAAGAAGACTTGGGGCAACCAAGTGGTGGATGTCCGTTTACATGAAAATGGATTTTACTTCATCCGTATCCGGGATGAACTTTTCCGGAAGAAAGTACTGGAATTGGGGCTTATTTCTATCATGAATTGCACTATGATCCTTAGAGCTTGGCATCCAAAATTGAAGATGAGGAAGGACATGCATGAAACGCTACCGGTATGGGTGAGACTAAGAGAAGTTCCTCTCTCGCTTTGGAATCCTCTGAGCATTAGTCGTATAGCAAGTGCGATTGGCAACCCTCTTTATGTGGATGCCCAAACGGAAAACATGAAAAGACTATCCTTTGCGAGAGTGTGTGTTGAAATCAGGGCTACGGAACCACGGCCTAAAGAGGTGGAATTAGTATGGGATGAGGATGTGATTATAGTAGGGGTTGAATATGAATGGAATCCTTTGGCTTGTGAAGAGTGTCGAGTGTATGGTCACAAACAGGGTGCTACTGACTTCCCTTGTGCCCGGTCAGCTGAACCTCATTTTCCAATGGCGCCGGCTTCAACAAATCAACGACAAGAAGGGGGGTGGCAACAGGTGAAACCTAGAAGGAGAAGTGGCACCAAGCAGTCATCCAAACAAGCTGAAGTTCCCTTCCAGTTGGACCCTCAGGCTGACCAGCCCTCTCACCTGAACTCAACATCAATTTTAGAAGTAATAGCTGACCCAAATACAGCCTTGAAAGTAGCTGCTGCTGTCCCTCCTCAGCCAGCAGTGGATCCGAAGGGTGACAGGCCAAAATTGAACCCTGCGGAACAAGCCGAACAAAACTCAGTCTTGGAAGCGGCTACTACTGCACCTTGCCATCCTGTTGAGGAACCGAAGGACAACAGACCAATAAACACACTTACTCGTGATGGAGTAGCCTCTAACGGTCAAGCTGCAGCCTTGACACTGGATAGCAATGGAAGAGATGGCGCCAATCACTCTACTGACCTTCAAGCTGCAACTCCAAATCTGGAGTGCCTCAAACAACAACCTCAGCCTATCTCTGAACCGGCTGACCTTTTGGATCTGGCATCTCCTCATCCCATGAATACTACTCTGCTCAAGGCCCCTAGTGCTTCAAAAGTTGATATTCCCATTGTAATTGAGAACATCCCTTTAGCATCTAAATAGCAACTACCTGCTTCTACCAAACCCCCTTCCTCTTCAACAAGAGTTTCTACTGCTAAAACTCGGGCTGCAACTTCTGCCACTTTTGGTTTCTCTCGGCAGGCCCCTGCTACTAGGAGCAATAAGTCAGCAGCGCCTCTTCAAGCACTACCTCTAGCAGCTCTGGTTCCTAACTCACGGTCTGCCTCAACACTTGGTATGATCAGATCGCGTTCGGTACCGGCCTCTCACAGGACCACAATTCTGGATGAGCAGCGAATACTTTCAGCGACACACTCTCCACTTGGTGATTCTGATATCTCCTCCGATCCCGAAGATGAGGACCTTGCTGCAAGCAAGGTGGATAGTGATAGTGATAGGGAACTCTCCTCCCCATCCCCACCACACACAAGGACACGATCTACAGTATGTGCTCTTACTGTCGATCCAACTACATCGCAACAAGAAGTTGACCACACTAGTGAGAATGATAGTTCTTCCTCTTCAAGGACAGCCAACCAGAAGTCCAAGAAGAAGAAGAACAGTAGGAGATACCGCTGACCCTACTAACCAGGTAATATGTTTTTTGCCGCTTGGAATATAAGGGGTATGGCTGACCCCATTAAACAAGCTGAAATCCGGAACCTTGCTAGGATTAATCACCTATCATGTATTGGAATCCTTGAGACGAAAATCAAAGAACATAGCTTTGTGAGTATCTCTAATAATCTATTACCTGGTTGGAGGTGGATAGCCAATTACGAATACTCACCCCGTGGAAGAATCTGGTTCGGGTGGAACCCCCAGGATATTGACTGCATCATCCTCTCTTGCTCAGCTCAACTTATTCATACACGGCTTCGTTTGATTGCCATGGATAAGATATGCCTCTTCTCTGTTGTGTATGGTGAACACTCTTTTGGTGCTAGACGGACTCTTTGGACTGAGCTTATCCACCATAGTAGCTGCCGAGACCCATGGGTGGTTGCCGGAGACTTCAATGCTATCCGACACCATTCAGACAGGCTGGGTAGCTCTACCCCATGGATCCCAGCCTTTGATGAATTTGATGATTGTCTTAATCAAGCTGGACTAGATGATCTTAAATATGTTGGCCACAGATTTACTTGGGCTACCTCCTCTGGTACAGCAAGGAAACAGCGTAAGATTGATCGGGTACTGGTCAATGATACTTGGAGTACCTCCTACTCCTTTTCTGAAGCCTCTTTCTTGGCGCCTGGAATTTCTGATCATACTCCCATGGTGATCAAGATCATGCCTCCGCCAAACTCAAAGAAGCCTTTTAAGTTCTTCAAATTCTGGACTTCGCATCCTTCATATAAGGATATTGTATCCCAGGTTTGGGCTACTCCCTTTGATGGTATCCCGATGCTTGTAGTGTGCAAGAAACTTAAGCTCCTCAAATGCCGCCTCAAGCAGCTAAACAGGAGCTCTTTCTCAGATATTTCTAATCGAACAGAACAAGCAAGACTAGCTCTTTATGCGACTCAGGAAGCTTTATTGAATGATCCTACTAACCGACTCTTGGTGGACCGTGAGGCGGAGCTCATTCAGACATTCTCCACTTTGAGACTCCAGGAGGAATCCTTCTTTAGACAGAAATCAAGAATTAAGTGGTTAAAGAAAGGGGATTCAAACACAAGCTACTTCCACCACTTTGTTAACAAGAGGAGACTTCAAAACCACATTCTGTCCATCACTGATTCGATTGGGGAGATTATCACAGAACCGGTTCTGGTTCGAGCACACATAGTTAACCACTTTGAGGTATTGCTAAATGGGGACCCAGTGACCACAACTCCGGACGTCTCGCGGATTAGAGAGTTCATTGCGAAGCCTCTTGATGATGACCAAGCCCTCCTCTTATCTCAGCCGATAACAAATGATGAGATTCGAGCCACTCTCTTCTCCTTGGCTAAAAGCAAGGCTCCCGGGCCGGATGGCTTCATTGTTGAATTCTTTATAGCCTCCTGGGATATTGTGGGACATTCGGTTTTATTGGCCATTAGAGACTTCTTCAGAACTGGTCGGCTTCTCAAAGAAATCAATTCGACCATACTCACTTTGGTCCCGAAAACTCCCAATGCGGTGGCTATGCATGACTTCCGCCCTATTGCGTGTTGCAACACGCTTTACAAATGCATCACCAAGATTATTGCTAATCGGATTGCTTCAACCTTGCCATCTATTATTTCGACTTCTCAGACTGCTTTTGTAAAAGGGAGGAGAATAAGTGATAATGTGATGTTAGCCCAAGAATTGTTTGCGGATTTCCACCATACCCCTTATCTTCCCAAGTGTGCCATTAAAGTGGATTTCCAAAAAGCCTACGATACACTTGACTGGAAATACTTGGAAGCGGTTTTACTGGCATTTCGGTTTCCAGACACTATGGTTAAGCTAATCATGGAATGCGTATCGACTCCTAAATTTTCCATTGCCATAAATGGGGAACTTCATGGGTTCTTTTCAAGTAAGAGGGGGATTAGACAAGGTGACCCTATCTCTCCTTATCTCTTTACATTAGTCATGGAGATTTTCTCCGGTATTCTACGCTCAAAGACAAGCCAACCGGGATTTAAATTCTATTGGCGCTGCAAAGAAACCAGACTTTCTCACCTTTTCTTTGCCGATGATGTGCTATTATTTGCTGAAGGGAATCTGCCTACCATTCAGTCCCTTAAAGAAGGTCTTGATCTCTTCTCAAGTTGGACCGGGCTGAAGCCGAACCATAACAAAAGTGAAATCTTCTTTTCAGGAGGCTCTCACACTCTTAAGACCCAAATCCGTCAACTCTTTGGCTTCCAGGAAGGCGCCCTACCCTTTCGCTACCTGGGAGTCCCTGTCATTGCATCACGACTGGGGAAATCTGACTGTGAGGCCCTAATCAACGCCATTACTTCCAGAGCTCGTTCGTGGGCACATAGATTCTTGTCGTATGCTGGACGCCTTCAACTTTTGAAATCTGTACTACACTCCATACAGGTTTATTGGGCAAGTGTCTTCACACTCCCAAAATCTATCCTTAATAGGATCGAACAAATTCTGAGACAGTTCCTCTGGAAAGGTCCGGACCTTGGTGTGGGAGGAGCCAAAATCTCCTGGGCTGACATTTGTCTCCCCAAGACTGAAGGAGGACTGGGGATTCGTAGACTTGACGATTGTAATAAGGCGTTGACACTAAAACATATATGGTTGCTCTTCACAGATAGAGAATCTTTGTGGTGTAAATGGATCCATTCAACATTCCTAAAGAATATTAACTTCTGGGTAGCTAAAAGACCCACCATCTGTTCTTGGGCCTGGAAGAAAATACTCGATCTCAGACAGGAATTTGGTCCACATTTCAAGTGGGTAATTGGCAATGGACAATCTACCTCGTTCTGGTTTGACCATTGGCATGAAAGGGGTCCTCTTTACCTACGATTTGAGGCGGGAGATATCTACCGTTCGAGAATCCCACGTGACATTTCGGTTTTCGAATTCTGCAACTCAGAATGGGAAGCTTCTTCTATCATGGATGATATAGGTGCCTTTTTGGGACCGGCCCCTACCCTCTTGCAAAATAGAGAGGATAAATTCAGGTGGAGTGGCCATAATTCGGGAGAATTCTCTGTGTCCTCAGCTTGGGATTGTATTAGACTTGAAGGCCAACGTGTCCACTGGCACTCCTTCATTTGGGATAACACCTTTGCCCCTCGAGACTCATTTCTTTTATGGTTGGCAACGCACAAACGGCTCCCCACTCAGATATTACTACAGCAACACGGCAGGATTGACAATGTAAACTGTGCTTTTTGTCACAAGCGACCTGACTCGGTCAACCATCTATTCTTTGGGTGCTCTACTACTGGTAACCTCGCCTCAATTTGGGCTGCCAAGTGTACACTGAATTGGCGGAATCGTCCATGGGAAGAGTTTATTTGTTGGGCGAAACAGACCATTGGAGGCCGATCCTTTTGCCACCGTATTGCCAGGTTTTCCTTAGGAGCGCTATGCCATATTATATGGACGGAAAGAAACAACATACTCTTTCGTGAGAAGGACCTATTTATACCGGCTATTATTCTACA
>JAILYB010000048.1:4812500-4847500 GCA_021437785.1 Rhodomyrtus psidioides
AGTGGGGACTTTCTCCTACTATTTTTTTGAATAGACAAATTCGGTAGACTTAATCCCTCCTATGGACTTTACACTATTCCGTAATCATCTTGATATTATATGTCTCTACATTCTGCAATGGTGGGCATGGTTCATGAGGTACACCTTGCTGCTACACGTGGATCTCCCATTTGCAGATATGTCTGGCCGTGAGCTCCTCACATGGTCTCGCCCATCCCTTTTAAACGACTGCTGCTTTCTTTTCTGCAAACATTTCGTATGCCGACGATCCTGGGATTTCTCGTGCTCTCTCAAGCCTGGAGCTGGTTCGAGTGGTTGGCCTTTGGCTCCTACTGGACCTGGCCGACTCATTCTGCACTACTCCTGGCGGGGCTGGTTGCGCCGAAGGCGCTGGTGTAGCTCCCCCTTGCTTCTGCGATGCTGTGGTTGCCACTCTACACTTTGCTGCCTGCACCAGTGGTCTTGTCTACTGCTCGGCCCCCCCACTACAGCCGGGAGTCACAAGGGATTTAGACCGTGGTGCATGTATTGTCTACTGCTGCTCCCTCCTGGTGGTATCGAACTTAATTCCCTGAATGATTCAAAGGAGACAAGTCTCCCCCTTCTTAGACTGAACAGATGCAGGTCTCACATCCTCTGGTGGTCCTTTTTGCTGCCCTGCTGGTTGTCTTACTGTCCTCGTTTTCCTGAGCTGAGTTGTTGGAGCCTATTGGACGGGTATTCAAGGAATGGGTACTTAATGATGCTACTGTCGGCTCTCTTACTTGGCATGCGTAGCTGGTTTACTGTGACCTTAGCCACCTCATTGACGCTGTTGCTAAGCCCTGAGTTGGTGGATCCTTTTGTCGTTGGGGGGAGCTGCTCGGTTTCTCTGTGCTTACATTTGGCCGCTGTCTTGGCCCTTGTTGTTTTTCTTCTTCCTTTGCATTGTCGCTATGCCCCAGCCAGGTTGCGCCCATTCCTCTACTCAGACCGATGTCTTTTGCGAGGATACTATGATGCTGCCCATCTTCAGTGGATTGATCTGGTGCTGGACGATCAGACCGGTGCCACTAAGGATCTCTCTATTCGGATGGTCTCTTATTTGTACCCCGCCCTGTATTCTACAGTTTGACCACCACCTTTGACCAATCTTTGCCGTATGTTTGGCATTTTCCTCATTTGTAGTATTTGTAGTACTCCTACATCTGCTGCTGTGGCTTGTGGTTGGCCATGTTTATTTATGCGCGAAACATTGATGTTTTTGCATTCGGCTCACCGTTGAACCAACTTTGGCATTGCTTGCCAAACTTGGATCATGGTTTTTGTGGCCGGCTCCCTTGTACCTAGCATTTTGAAAAGTATATACAAACTCACCTTACCAAAAAAAAAAAAAAAAAACAACTGCGAAAGCATCTTTTCATTTCCGCGGGTTTCCCACGCGTGTGCTACACGCGCCTGTTCACTGATGCTCTCGCGAGAATGAACGTGGACTGAGGGCTTCTTCTCGGTTCTGGCTGATTCCCGGCCGACTCCGGCGGCCACGGGGGCTGATTCTTGGCATAGCTGTTCGCAACCCCATCACCTACAACCCCTCTGAACGACTTCATCTGAGATTGACCACCGATCGAGTTTTTCCAGATCTGAGCGTCCACTCTTCGTCCGCCCACGAGGAAGCTCAGTAGCGGCTTCCGGCCAATTTGGTCGACGCCCAAGGCCAGGCTCTTACAACGTGGGTCGCCTGGACCTCCTTCAAATTCCCCCCGGCTTAATTCCTCTAATTTGTGCTGAAATTGGAGCCCTGTGGATCGAGGATCTGGGCTCTGTTCAACTCGTAGACGCGACGGCTTCTGTTTATATGCCCGGCGACTCCTGGCGTTCTCCCACTGCCTTCGTCCGAAGCCTTGACGACCAGTGTAAGCTTCAACCCTGCTGTGTACTCTTGGTTGTCGTGGAGTACTGACTGGTGGCTGCGGATTGTTAATTGGTCTCATTTTGGATCTTGAATGGTTGTTGGAGCTCTTGGCTATTAATTGGTGGAGTGCCGACTGACTCTTGTGAATTGCTAGTGGATATCTCTGCTGAGTTTCGATTGTGGTACTTTCTATTGATTGCTACGGATGAATTATGGTCACGCAAGCCCTTGGAGATTCGAGGACGGATGCAAATCAACCACTTGAACCTCCCATTTGCATGGTCTCATTGAACGATTCAGTTACAGAACCTGCGTGTAATGTGGCTGACCTCTCTTTGTTTAATGATAATGCTAATATTGTTGTTGATTATCCTCGTGATGGAAGTAATCGTGCTGGTCATTTTGGGGAGCAATTGGTGGTTGGTGCGGCTTTATGCAGTGGTGCGGTCTTCCCTATGGAGCAAGCTCCTGTGTTATCATCCTCGTTTGAATTACCTTCCCATGTGGCTGCCATAGTCGATGGACTGGCTGAGATATGTAATGTTGAGACAGTAGCTGCCTGCCCGAGCTCTGTGGCTGATCCTCCTCAGACTCTTGCTGGTTGCTGCACTGATGGTGGGAAAAGTTATGCTGTTGGGGTTGCTGGTGGTTTAGTGGTTGATCCTATTGATGGACAGAGCCCTGTCGTTAGAGGAATTACTGCTGGTGACCAGTGTGATGAGGTAGTTCCATCTACCTATCCTGAAACTGATATAAGACTTGAAGATGAATGTGCTAGTATGGGCTGCAGAAATAATTTGGTGGTTGGGAGCCTTAGTATTCAACTTAACAAAGGGAAAGCTGTCTCCCATGGTCCTCCTAGTGGACATGGCACGCCTGATGTTCTTCCTCCTAGTGGCCTTCATGCTGGTCCCTCAAGACTCAACTCACGCAACTTAAGGAAGAGATCCAAATCTGGTGGTCGCTCCTCTAGACAGAGAAGCGTCCATTTTAGCCCACTACCGGCTCATGCTGCCGGAGATGTAGTGGACAAGGATAATCTGGTAGTGAAAAGGGACACTTCGCGCGAGGCGTCTCATTCCCGTAGCCGCAGCGTAAGTAAGGGGAGTAACCGCAGCAGAGGTAGATCTCGAGGGCGGAAGCTAGGCCCTGCTCTGGTCCAGACTGTTACTCGCAAAGAAGCAGTGCCGGCTGACTCCTCACGGCCTGAGGAGGAACCTGGTCAACAGGACCTTCGCCCTAAGCGGACAAATCAACCCCAAACTTGGGCAAATGTGGCGAAGGCTATGACCAAAGGATACAACCTTTCTTATATTGCGCCGGTTAAGGAGAATGGGAAGACACGGGTTCTTATTGCTCCGGAGGATGTGCTCAATGAGCACCCGCTATTAAAGGAATGCGTTGTAGGACAATTCCTTGGGAGGAAGGTCTTTTTCAAGTTGACAGAAGAAGTCATCAAGAAGACGTGGGGTAACCAAGTGGCTGATATCCGGATGCATGAGAACGGATTCTACTTCATTCGTATCCCGGATGATCGGTTTAGAAAGGATGTTCTAGAATTGGGACTCATCTCCATCATGAATTGCACTATGATCCTTAGAGCTTGGCACCCAAAATTGAAGATGAGGAAGGACATGCACGAAACACTACCGGTGTGGGTTAGATTAAGGGAAGTACCACTTTCGCTTTGGAACCCCATGGGTATTAGTCGCATAGCAAGTGCGATTGGGAACCCTCTCTATGTGGATGCTCAAACGGAAAATATGAAAAGACTTTCCTTTGCGAGAGTTTGCATTGAAATCAGGGCGACGGAACCACGCCCTAAGGAAGTGGAGATAGTTTGGGATGACGACTTGATTATAGTCGGGGTGGATTATGAATGGAACCCTCTGGCTTGTGAAGAGTGCCGAGTCTATGGCCATAAACAGGGTTCTTTCAGATTTCCATGTGCCAACCCAGTTGAACCTCCCTCACCTATGCCTCGGGTTTCCAAGAGTCAAAGGCAAGAAGGCGGTTGGCAACAGGTGAGTGGGAGAAGGAGAAAAGGTGCCAATCCTGATACTGACCCCAAAGCTGTTCCAGATCAGGGTTGTTCGAAGGCTGCCCAGGTCCCTCTCTTATGCTCTCCATCAAACCTTGTTGTAACAACTGAGACAAACACTGATGTCATGGGGGCTATTACCGTCCCTATTACAAAGGAATCGAAAGGAAACAGACCATTAAACACACTTATTCGAGATGGAGTTGACCTGTCCGAGAATGAGGCTATGACACTACACCACTTCTTGACTGACCATCCACCTGCTCAACAAGATGAAGTGTGTCCCATTGCTGTCCAGCCTCACGAAAACAGAATGCAACCTCAGATTACTCCTGAGCAGGCTGCCCCTCTCATATTGCCAATCACTTATGGCAAGGATACTAATCTGATTAAGGTGACCAGCACCGCCAAAGCTGCTGCCCCCACAGTAGCCGAGACTATCCCAAGTGAAAAGAAACAGCAGGTACCGTCTATTGCTTTGCCTCCCTCCTCTTCAGTTAAGATTGCTGCTGCTAAGAACCGGGCGGCTACACATCCCATTGGATCCTCTCGGCAAGCCCCTGTTACCAGAAGCAACAAGATGGCAACCGAAGCTGTTGCTCCTAACACTCGGTCTACCTCAACTATTGGCCTGAACAGATCACGCTCAGCTCCAGCCTCTGACAGAGCCCCAACTCTCGATGTGCAGCAAGCACTCTCTGTGTCGCAGTCTTCCTTAGTAGACTCTGCCATATCCTCAGGGTCTGAGGATGAGGACCATGCTGCAAGTAAAATGGATAGTGAAGATGAGGAACCTCCCTCTCCCTCCCAACCACACATTAGAACTCGGCTGACAGTGTGTGCCCTTAATGTTGAAGCTAATACTTCTCAACATGAAGCTGACCCCACTAGTGGGGAGGATAGCTCTTCTTCTTTGAAGTCATGCAAGGCCAAAAAGAAGAAGGGTAGAAGGAGATACAGGTGATGCTCCATCTCACTGGTCTTATGATTTTTGGTGTATGGAATATTAGGGGATTGGCTAGCCCCCTTAAACAAGCCGAAATAAGGAACTTTACTAGAAGCAACTCGCTTTCTTGTATTGGAATTCTGGAAACTAAAATCAAAGAATACTCTTTTACAAGTATCTCTAACAGCTTACTCCCGGAATGGAGATGGCTGGCGAACTATGACCATTCACCTCGTGGTAGGATCTGGATTGGGTGGAACCCCCAGGTTGTCGAGCTCTCTTTGCTGTCAAGCTCGGCTCAAGCCATGCATGCTAGCATTCGGTCGACTGACATGGACAGAGCACTCCTATGGACTGTGGTTTATGGGGAGCACTCTTTTGGCACTAGAAGAACACTCTGGAATGAACTTATTCATAGTAGCAGCTGTGAGGAGCCATGGGTAGTGGCCGGTGATTTTAATGCTATTAGAGATCACTCTGACAGGTTTGGGAGCTCTACCCCATGGATCCCAGCCTTTGATGAGTTTGGGGCCTGTCTAGATCACGCGGGGCTAGATGATCTTCGCTATGTGGGATATAGATTCACTTGGTTCACATCCTCTGGAGCGACAAGAAAACAACGGAAGATTGACCGGGTACTAGTTAACGATCCTTGGAGACAGTTATTCTCATTCTCTGAAGCTTCCTTCTTGGCGCCGGGGATCTCTGATCACACACCAATGGTGGTTAGGATAATGCCCCCTCCAACTTCAAAAAAACCGTTCAAGTTCTTTAAGCTCTGGATCACTCACCCTTCTTACAAGGACATTGTCTCCCAGGTTTGGTCCACTCCTTTCATTGGTACCCCAATGTTTACTGTTTATAGGAGACTGAAGCTTCTAAAGTTCAGACTCAAGCAATTGAATAAAAGTTCCTTCTCCGACATCTCTCAACGTACGGAAGAAGCAAGGTTGGCCCTTGTTGCGGTACAAGATGCTCTAGTTCATAATCCTTCGGACCAGAATATGGTGGACCGAGAGGCTGATTTGTTGAGGGACTTTTCCACGCTGCGTCTCCAAGAAGAGTCATTTTACAGACAAAAATCCAGAGTTAAATGGCTGAAAGAAGGAGACTCAAACACGAGCTACTTTCACCACTTTGTCAACAAAAGGAGACTCCATAACCGCATACTCTCGATCTCAAATTCTGATGGCGAAGTTTTAGCTGAACCTACTCAGGTTCGGGCTCACATTGTCGACCACTTCACGGCCCTCTTGCAAGGTGATTCTCTCAGCTCTGTCCCTGTGGGCTCTATGATACGGGAATATACTACAAAGACATTGGATGAGGAGCAGATCCTACTACTTTCCCAGCCAGTTACTAATGAGGAAATCAAGACCACTCTCTTCTCTCTTGCCAAGAGTAAGGCCCCGGGACCTGATGGCTTTATTGTGGAGTTTTTCATCACCTCTTGGGATATCGTTGGATACTCGGTCACAGAAGCTATCAAGGAGTTCTTTACAACAGGTAGACTCCTCAAGGAAACCAATACCACAATCCTCACATTGGTTCCAAAGTCTTCAAATGCTATGAACATGAACGATTTCCGTCCCATAGCATGTTGTAACACTTTGTATAAGTGTATAACTAAGATCTTGGCAAACCGGATTGCCTCTGTACTCCCGTCCATTATTTCCCCTCCTCAGGCGGCGTTTGTGAAAGGAAGGAGAATAAGTGATAACATTATGCTTGCACAGGAATTGTTTGCTGATTTCCATCACAACCCATATCTTCCCAAGTGTGCAATCAAGGTGGATTTTCAGAAGGCCTACGATACAGTGGATTGGAGCTTTTTGGAGGCTGTGCTTCTTGCCTTTCGGTTTCCAGGCTTCATAGTTAATCTAATAATGGAATGTGTTTCTACTCCAATGTTCTCGATAGCTATCAATGGTGAACTTCATGGCTTCTTTCCCAGCAAAAGAGGCATCAGGCAAGGGGATCCCATTTCCCCATATCTCTTCACTTTGGTTATGGAGATTCTCACCGGTATCTTAAATTCGAAGGCTTCGCAACCTGGGTTCAAGTTTTTTTGGCGGTGCAAACAAACACAACTTTCTCACCTCTTTTTTGCTGATGATGTCCTAATCTTTGTTGAAGGACACATTCCCTCCATCCGTTCACTTAAGGAAGGACTTGAGCTCTTCTCCTCTTGGTCGGGATTGCGTCCTAACCCCAACAAAAGTGAAATTTTCTTGGCGGGTGGAACATACACACTAAAGGAGCAAGTTCGGCAACTCCTTGGATTTCAGGAAGGTACCCTCCCTTTCCGTTACTTGGGGGTACCTGTCATTTCTTCGAGACTTGGTAAATCAGATTGCGATGCTTTGGTTAATGCTGTTACTGCTAGAGCGCGTTCGTGGGGCCATCGATTTCTATCATATGCTGGGCGTCTTCAACTTGTCAAATCTGTACTCCAGTCTATTCAAGTCTTTTGGTCCGCTGTCTTTACTCTACCCAAATCTATTCTCAACAGAATTGAGCTCACTCTCAGACAATTTCTGTGGAAAGGACCGGAACTAGGTGTTGGAGGAGCGAAAGTTTCTTGGGTTGATATCTGCCTCCCTAAGAATGAGGGAGGATTGGGGATTCGTCGGCTAGAAGATTGCAACAGAGCCATGACACTAAAACATATCTGGTTGTTATTCACGGACAAGGAATCTCTATGGTGCAAATGGATACATTCAACCTTCTTGAAGAAAACTAATTTCTGGATAGCAAAACGGCCGACTTTTTGTTCGTGGGGCTGGAAGAAAATACTAGACCTGAGGCCTCAATTTCGGCTGCAATTCAAGTGGGAGATGGGAAATGGGCAGTCCACGTCTTTCTGGTTTGATAATTGGCATAAAGAGGGCCCCCTTCACTTGAGATTTGGGGATGGAGATATCTATCGAACCAGAATACCGCGTGACATCTCGGTTCATGATTTCTTTGTCTCTGAATGGGAACCGTCGAATGTCCTCGATGCCTTGCTAACCTCCCTAGGTACGGCACGTACTTTCCTGGACATGCGGAATGATAAACTTAGATGGTGTGGCCATAGCTCGGGCGATTTCTCGGTCTCTTCAGCATGGGAGCTTATTCGGCACAAGGCCCAACTCGTGCGTTGGCACTCTTTGATATGGGACAAAGCTTTTGCTCCTCGCGATGCCTTCATCTTGTGGCTCACCACTCACCACAGGCTGCCCATGCAGAGGAAGCTCATTCGCTATCACAGGATAGATGAGGTTACATGTGCATTTTGCCGTACAACACCGGATTCCACTAATCACCTGTTCTTCGAGTGCTCAATCACCAGAGAACTAGCAACGGTATGGGCGACCAGATGTAACCTAAGGTGGAGGAACTGCTCGTGGGACAACCTCATTCGGTGGGCAGGACAAAACATTAGTGGACAATATTTTGGCCATCGTATCGCACGGTTTTCCTTAGGAGCAATGTGCCATATAATTTGGACAGAGAGGAATGACATCTTATTTCGTGGTAAGACCCTTTTCGTACCGGCACTTATTATGCATCTTACAAAATTGGTCAAGGATAAAGCGATTGCATTGGGGAAGGTGCGAGACCACCCCCGGAATAGAAGCCTACAAAGAAATTGGGGTCTTTCCCCTAGCATTTTTGATGAGAACACTCATAATGTTGAATCTTGACCATCTCCTTAAATGCTATGTGCCAAGCAATCCTCTTAGGCGCCTCATTAGCTTGAAGGGGTGGAGTCACGAGGGAGATAGAGATTTATGCTTGTATTACATATTGCTGCCCTTTCCTGGTGATTTAGAGAGTAATGCCCTGGGTAAATCAAAGGAGATAAGCCCCATTATTATTAGTAGATTCGGGTTCGTCATCCACTGGTGGTTGGGAACCTCTTTGGTGCCATCCTGTCCTGAACTGAGGTGCTGGTGCCGAATGAGAGAGATGCTTCTAAAGCAACTTGGGCATCTTGTGATGCCACTACAGCTGCATGGTGGAAACCGTAGCTGGCGTTCTGCCACCTCCAACAAATCGATGGTGCTGCTACCCTATCTACTGGTTTGCTCCCGGTCCATCCCTTACTCGGTTTGTTGGTGGAACTTTCTGGTCGTGATGGGAGAGCATTGGAAGATTGAATTCACCTACGCTCTGCCTTGCTACTGCACTGCCTGGGAACTTCCTTTCATTTATCATTATGTCCTTTGTCCGTCTGCTGTTTCATATGGTTTGTATTTGGCTGCTGATTGGCCCTTACTGTTTTTTCCTCTTCCTTTTCGTTCTCGGTTTGACCCAGCCAAGTTCCTTTGCTGCTGCTCCTGGCTGTTTTGCTTCCTTTCTCTCTATTTGCTGCTCTTCTCTTTAGTTGGTTTCCTTGGCTCAACCTTGCTGCGGGTAGCTTCTCTTCTTTCACAGGACGACATCTCCTCAGGCCATGCCCCTGCTGTTTTGGGAAAGAGTGCTATGATGCTGCCTTGCTACTTTGGCCTGATCCTCTGCTGGACTATCAGACCGCTGCCACAAAGGAATTCCCCAACCGGTTGGCTTTTACTCTGTATCCCGCCTTGTGGCATACACTCTGACCACCACTTTTGACCAATCTTTGCCGTGTGTTTGGCATTTTTCTCCTTATTAGTAGTGGCCCTACATTTGTCTTGACTGGTGGAAAGGCCACTTTTTTGTGCCAAAGGGTGACAATTTTGCGTCCGGATCACCGTTGAACCAAATTCGGCATTATTGCCAATTGTGGTTCAAGGCTTGTGTGTCCGGTTCCCTTTTGTACCTAGTGATTTGAAAAGTATATACAAACTTACCTTACCAAAAAAAAAAAACAACTGCGAAAGCATTAATGCTTTTCATTTTCGCGGGTTTCACACGCGTGTACTTCACGCGCCCGTTCTCTGATGCTCTCGCGAGAATGACTGTGGACTGAGGCCTCCCTCTCGGCTTTGGCCGGTTTCCGGCCGGCACCGGCGGCCACGGCGGCTGGCTCTTGGCCCAGTGACGCGCAACCCCCTGGCCTTCCATCCCTCTGAACGATTTCATCTGAGATTGACCACCGATCGAGTTTTTCCAGATCTGAGCTTTGGCTCTCCTTCCGACCACGACGAAGCTCAGCGACGGATTCCGGCCATTTTGGGCGGCGCCGAAGCTTCGCCTTCCACTCTACTGGTCGCCTGGACCTCCTGCATCTCACCCCTCACTCGATTCCACTAAAGGATTACTACCGTTTGAGATTTCTCAGATCTGAAAGTTTAGATCTTCATTCGCACACGAAGGTTCCATTGGCGGTTTCTGGCTGTCTGCGTTGGCGCCGAAGATTCGGCCTCTATTGTTGGTCGCCTGGACCTCCCTTGACTTCCCCACGGATCAATTCCTTTGATTATCTGAGTTGGGGATTCCCGCTCATTCTTGCGAACACGACGTCTCCTGGGGATTTCATTCGCTGACGACAACCTGTTCCGCGAGTTTTGTTATCGTCTACAACTCCATTGACTTCCCACCTGACCATCCTCATCTCCTGATAGTTAGCGAAGTAAGGATTTCAAACGGCGCAGCTCCCTTGTTCATCCTGAAGAACACCTGTGGCGATCCCTGGCTCCCTTAACCTTCGCTGAGGGTTGGACCTGCTGTTATTGTGCTCCATCAGCCTTAATTGTTTTATTTTGCTGGTGAATTTTGGATTTTCTCGACGAAGACCTGCTGTTGAACTGGAGCTCTACTCCCGTTGATTCCTGGCATCTCTTCCAACGGCCACCCGTCACCTTCGATTCCATTGTAAGTTATTGCCTGTGAGATAACTGATTTGGTGTTGTGTTTACGAGTTGGTGATGGCGTAGTGGTGTTTGTTTTTTGACTGGTGGTTGGCTCCCGTGTGACCAATTCTGCTGCTGGTATTCTCTTTGTTTAATTTGTTCCCCTTGACTTATTGGTGCATTCTGGTAATGCTGAGGGCGGTATATGGACACTTCTTCTGTTGGAGATTTGGGGACAGCCAATTTAGGTTCAGCTGAACCAATCTTAGAACCCCCCATCTGTATGGCCTCTGTCGAGGATGACTTGCCCTCCATTACTCCCGATCAAGTTCAAATGCTCTCTTCCTCTTTTGAGCTTCCCTCTCATGTAGCTGCATTAGTTGATGGGCTGGCTGTGATAGCTAAACCTCCTGCTCCTGTTCGAAGCTCCTTGGATCCTCCCTGTCCCTTAAATGTTGATGACAATGTGGAGGGTGGCTGCCCTGTCTTTGAAAGGGATCGTGAATGCGGACCTGCTGATTTGGTGGCTGGTAGTCCACTAGTTGATGAAGGTAGCCCGGTTGACAGACATGCTTTAACTGCTGATCAGATTGAGGAAATTGTTCCTTCCACTTTCCCTGAAACTGATTGGAGACTGGATGTTGAAAAGGAAAGGTTGGGCAGCAGACCAGATATATTGGTTGGAAGTCTCAATGTTAAGCTTAACAAAGGTAAAGCCACTGTGGTTGCGGACCCTCCAATGCTTAACTTGAGACACTCAAGGAAACGCTCCAAGTCTGTTGGCCGAAACTCTAGGCAGCGAAGTGTTCACTTCAGCCCTCTGCCTGGCCATACTGCTGCTTCTGAGATGCTAGTGGAGGGAGCTAAGATACTAGAGGCTGGTGAGACTTCTCGGGTGGCATTGCTTCCACATAGCCGTAGCCTAAGCAGAGGCAGCAATCGTAGTAGAGACAACAACCACCGCAGGGGAAGATCTCGTGGGAGGAAATTAGATACTAAACACTTCCAAAAGGAGGGTCAAAAGGGACCACTTCAACCTGAACCTACTCGGCCAGCTGAGACTCAACAGCAAGTTCGCCACTCTAGCTCGACTTGGGCGAATGTGGCAAAGGTTATGACCAAAGGGTATAATCTCTCTTTTCTTGCACCGGCAAAGGAGAATGGGAAGACGCGGGTTATCATTTCCCCGAAGGTTGTGCTCAATGAGAATCCTCTGTTAAAGGAATGCATTGTCGGGCAATTCCTTGGTAGAAAGGTCTTCTTTAAATTAACAGAGGAAGTCATTAAGAAGACTTGGGGTAACCAAGTGGCTGACATCCGTCTGCATGAGAACGGATTCTATTTCATCCGTATTCCGGATGTTCTTTTCCGTAAGAAGATTTTAGAACTGGGCCTTATTTCTATCATGAATTGCACTATGATCCTTAGAGCTTGGCACCCAAAATTGAAGATGAAGAAAGACATGCATGAGACACTCCCGGTATGGGTAAGACTTAGAGAAGTTCCTCTTTCGCTGTGGAACCCGTTGGGTTTTAGTCATATAGCAAGTGCAATTGGAAACCCTCTTTATGTGGATGCTCAGACGGAAAATATGAGAAGACTTTCCTTTGCAAGAGTTTGTATAGAAATTAAAGCTATGGAAGCGCGACCTAAAGAAGTGGAATTAGTTTGGGATGATGATCTGATTATAGTAGGGGTTGATTATGAATGGAACCCTTTGGCGTGTGAAGAGTGTCGTGTATATGGCCACAAACAGGGTACTCTGGGATTCCCTTGTGCTCAGCCACCTGATGCTACTCTGTCTATGGCACCGGCCCCTACAAATCAACCCAGGGATAGTGGGTGGCAACAGGTGAAAGGTAGAAGTAGAAGAAGAAGTGGCACCTTTCAAGCTGCTGCTCAACAGGCCGCAGTGCCAGGTCAGGAGGACTCTCGTGGACAGCCTTCTCACCTTGGCTCTCCTTACTCTAAAAAGGCTGCAGCCGAGCTATACAATGAGGAGGATGTGGCTGCTTCTGTCCCACTTCTCCCTGCCAAGGAACCGAATATGAACAGACCACTAAACACATTTAGCCGAGAAGAATTGAATCCTCCTGGACAAGTGGATGCTTGTACACTACAACACCAACTCTTGGATACCTCCTTGTCTCCTACTCATCAGGATGCTGGCTATGCTAGTTCTGTCCACCCACAGCAGAAACCCAGACATCAACCACCTCATCTTCCTGAGCTGGCTGGTCCTAAGGAATTGCCTACCCCTCCTGGCATGGTTACTGAGATACTCAACCTTCCTAGAGCTGCTTCAGTAGCTATTCCCACTGAGACTCCCACTGAGGCCGCCGTCCCAAGAGCAGTTGCTCAGACTAAGCCTCCTGCTGCCTTGCCTAACCCCTCTACAGCAAGGACCTCTACTGCAAAAACTCGATCTGCAACCCTTGGTACCCTTGGTACCTCGCGGCCTGCCCCTACTACCAGGAGCTCTAAACCAGCTGCTAGTCCTCGAGTTAACTCCCGGCCTGATGCTGCTCCTAACACACGGGCTGCTTCAGCACTGGGTCTGATCAGGTCATGCTCAGCCCCGGCCACTGACAGAACCCAAAATCTGGAGGACCAGCAACGACTTTCTGTGATGCATCCTCCAGTAGCAGTTGCAGCTGCTTCCTCAGATTCTGATGAGGAAGACCCGACTGTGGACAGGGTGGACAGTGACGATGACAATCATTCCTCATCCTCCCCATCACACACAAGGATTCGACTCACAGTGTGTGCTCTGAATGGTGAGAATATTACTACTCAACAAGAAGCTGACCCCATGAGTGGGGAGGATAGTTCCTCATCTTCAAGGACAGGAAATCTCAAGTCCAAGAAGAAGAAGGGTAGAAGGAGACATAAGTGACTCCCCTAAATTCTGCTCTTATGTTTTTTGCTGCTTGGAATATAAGGGGTATGGCTGACCCCATTAAACAAGCCGAAATCCGGAACCTTGCTAGGACTAACCACCTATCTTGTATCGGAATTCTTGAGACAAAGATCAAGGAACATAACTTTGCGAGTATTTCTAATAATCTACTGCCCGGTTGGAGGTGGATAGCCAACTATGAATACTCATATCGTGGTAGAATTTGGATGGGGTGGAATCCCCAGAATATTGACTGCACTATTCTCTCTTGCTCGGAGCAACTCATTCATGCGCGGCTTCGATTGATTGCTATGAATAAAATGTGTCTTTTATCGGTTGTATATGGTGAACACTCCTTTGTTGCTAGAAGGCCTCTTTGGAATGAGCTTATCCATCTTAGTAATTGCCATGACCCATGGGTGGTCGCTGGAGACTTCAATGCTATCCGTGACCAATCGGATAGATTTGGTAGCTCTACGCCTTGGATCCCGTCCTTTGATGAACTTGATGATTGTCTAAATCAAGCTGGATTGGATGATCTTAGATATATTGGTCAGAGATTTACTTGGGCTACTTCCTCTGGTACAGCAAGGAAACAGCGGAAGATTGATCGTGTGTTGGTCAATGATCTATGGAATGCTTCCTTTTCCTTCTCTGAAGCGGCCTTCTTGCCGCCCGGTATCTCCGATCACACTCCCATGGTGATCAAGATTCTATCTCCGCCTATCTCGAAGAAGCCTTTTAAATTCTTTAAATACTGGACGTCCCATCCTTCTTATGATGATATTGTCTCCCAGGTGTGGGCCACCCCATTTATTGGTACCCCAATGTTTATAATCTGCAAGAGACTCAAGCTCCTCAAATACCGTCTTAAGCAGCTAAACAGGAGCTCTTTCTCCTGTATATCGGATCGCACGGAAAAAGCAAGATTAGCTCTATATGCGACGCAGGAAGCTCTAGCAGTTGACCCTACTAATCAGCCATTGGTTGATCGGGAAGCAGAACTTATACAGACCTTCTCTACATTGAGACTTCAAGAAGAGTCCTTCTTTAAACAGAAATCAAGAATCAAATGGTTAAAGGAAGGGGACTCAAACACAAGCTACTTCCACCATTTTGTAAACAAGAGAAGACTACAGAATCATATTCTTTCCATCATTAATCCGGCTGGGGAGACTATCACAGAACCGGTTCAGATCCAGGCTCATATAGTGCATCACTTCGAATCATTGCTGAATGGGGATCCACTGACTGGAACCCCGGATGTTTCTCGAATCAGGGAGTTTATTGAGAGGCCCCTAGATGATGATCAAGTGCTTCTTCTATCTCAGCCAGTGACGGACAATGAAATTCGAGCCACTCTCTTCTCATTGGCTAAAAGCAAGGCACCCGGGCCGGATGGCTATGTTGTCGAATTCTTCATAGGCTCTTGGAACATAGTGGGACCTTCGGTTTGCCTCGCCATCAGAGAGTTCTTCACAACTGGCCGGCTCCTTAAAGAAATCAACTCGACCATTCTCACCTTGGTACCCAAGGTTCCCAATGCGGTTGCTATGCAGGACTTCCGGCCTATTGCGTGTTGTAACACGCTTTACAAATGTATCACTAAGATTATTGCTAATCGGATTGCCGCTACCTTGCCTTCTATCATTTCGCCTTCTCAGACAGCTTTTGTGAAAGGGAGGAGGATAAGTGATAATATTATGTTAGCACAGGAACTATTTGCGGATTTCCACCACGTACCTTATCTTCCCAAATGTGCCATTAAAGTGGACTTCCGAAAAGCGTATGACACACTAGACTGGGGCTTCCTGGAAGCGGTCCTACTTGCATTTCGGTTTCCACCTAACTTGGTTAAGTTAATCATGGAATGCGTTTCTACCCCTAAATTTTCCATTGCCATCAATGGGGAATTGCATGGATTCTTCCCGAGCAAGAGAGGGATTAGACAAGGGGATCCTATTTCTCCTTATCTATTTACCATGGTCATGGAGATTTTTTCTGGCATTATTCGGTTCAAAGCAACCCAGCCGGGGTTCAAATTCTTTTGGCGTTGCAAAGAATCTAGACTATCTCACTTGTTCTTTGCCGACGATGTACTCCTATTCGCTGAAGGGAATTTGCCTACTATTCAATCCCTTAAAGAAAGCCTTGATCTCTTTTCCAGTTGGGCCGGGCTGAAGCCGAACCGTGACAAGAGTGAAGTGTTCGTTTCAGGAGGTTCACTCAATCTGAAAGAACATATTCGCCAACTTTTTGGCTTTCAGGAGGGGATCTTACCTTTTCGCTACCTGGGAGTCCCTGTCATTGCATCGCGTTTGGGCAAAAATGATTGTGAAACCTTAGTTAATGCCATTACCTCTAGAGCACGTTCGTGGACACAGAGATTCTTATCGTATGCTGGACGGCTACAGTTAGTTAAATCGGTATTACATTCCATACAGGTTTACTGGGCCACTGTCTTCACACTACCGAAGTCTGTTCTTAATAGAATTGAACAAATTCTCAGACAGTTCCTTTGGAAAGGTCCGGATCTTGGTGTTGGAGGAGCCAAAGTGTCCTGGATTGATATCTGCTTGCCCAAGAACGAAGGAGGCCTTGGGATTCGTAGGCTTGAGGATTGCAATAAGGCGTTGACGTTAAAACATATCTGGCTCCTCTTTACAGACAGAGAATCCTTGTGGTGCAAATGGATCCATTCTACATTCCTTAAAAATGTAAACTTGTGGATAGCTAAAAGACCCACCATTTGTTCCTGGGCCTGGAAGAAAATACTGGATCTCAGGCAAGAATTCTCCATGCAATTCAAGTGGACGGTTGGTAATGGGCACTCCCCCTCCTTCTGGTTTGACCATTGGCATGAAAGGGGACCGCTTCATCTACACTTTGAGGCGGGAGACATTTACCGATTGAGAATTCCACGCGACACCTCGGTTTGGGACTTCTACCACTCAGATTGGGAACCCTCAACCATCTTGAATGACCTCCTTGCTTTTCTGGGGCCGGACCCTGACTTCCTCCAAAATAGGGAGGACAAATTCAAGTGGAATGGCCATTTCTCTGGAGAATTCTCTGTATCCTCAGCTGTAGAATTTATCAGACACAAAAGCCAACTTGTTCATTGGCACTCCTTTGTCTGGGATAACACCTTGGCCCCCCGAGATTCATTTCTATTATGGCTGGCCATACATAGACGTCTCCCCACTCAGGTGATGCTACAACAACATTGTAGGATTAATGATGTAATGTGTGCCTTCTGCCGTTTGAGGCCCGACTCGGTCAATCACTTATTTTTTGGCTGCTCTATCACCCGTAACATTGCATCTATATGGGCAGCTAGATGTACTTTAACTTGGCAGAATCGTCCATGGGAAGAACTTATTTGTTGGGCGAAACAGGTTATTGGTGGCCGAACATTTTGCCACCGTATTGCCAGGTTTTCGTTTGGGGCACTGTGCCATATCTTATGGACGGAGAGGAATAACATTTTATTCCGGGGAAAAAAACTCTTTGTTCCAGCTATTCTTCTACACCTAACTAGGATGGTCAAAGACAAGGCTATTGCCTTGGGTCGAGTTAGAGACCATCCCCGGAATAGGAGAATTCAGAGTAATTGGGGCCTTTCTTCCACTATTTTTGATGATAGACAAAACCAGTAGGCTGAATCTCTGTCATTTGGAATCCTGCCCATTAGCTGCTTCTATGGTAGCTCGCCGGACTGATGCCCCACAATACTGGTTGGGGTGGTCTGGCCAAACATGGACATTATACTACCCATGGACAGAAAAAGGGTGGACTCCCAAGCTGCCCTGCTGCCTTAACACTACCAGACATCCATGGCCTGCAACTCCCCTCCTATTGTTCGGGATGATGCAGTTTTGGTGGATTGTATTGGTTTCTCTACTGTCTTGGCAGATTTGGTATCTCGGTTGGAGTGATGCTTTGAGGCTCTCTACCCACCTGTGTTTTATACCCCATTCTCGATCATTTCCTTACGTAGCAAGGGTTCTATTAGCCTCAAAGGATAGTGATATAGTGATGATGATGTTGCTGCTATCTTTGTGTGACGCCTTTTGCTGGTGCTCTGTTCTCTCCCACCCATCTTTACTGCTACTGCCACGCCCCATGATGATACATGGTTGTATTGTTCTGAATCCTCTCTTTGCTGAAAAGCGGTGGTTGGAGGGCTGCTTTTGCTCTTCTTATGGACCCTATGTCTCCCCAATTCACTCATACCATCCTACTGCCCTTGATGGACATCCTTCTTTGGCAATTCTTCTCTGCTGCTGGCCCCTTACTCTTTGGTCGATAGTCTTCCTCTCTTGGCAGAAGACTCTTTGGCTCAGCCATTCCACTATAGCTCTCCATCCTGCTCTTATTATTTACACAGAGGACTTCCCCGAGACACTTACTTTCAATACTGCTTTAGATTATCCTAGCCCTGAGGATATCATGTCAAGTCTGACTTCCATACGCAGCATGGACCACCATGTTCTGGTCACCGTTCAATCCTGGAGTTATTGCCTAACCTCCTTAGGCTTCTGCTACTCTTCTAACTACCATTTTCTCAATCGCTGGAGATGGCCTTCCTCTTGCTCTCCCTGGCCTGGCACCGACTCAGCAACTGGGCCTTGGCAACCTACTGCTGGACTGTGGCGGCTGAGCATGCAACCCTTCTGCTGGGGCTGTTTATTCCAAAGGTTTCTGGTTGTTCCACCTTTTGGAACCCCTCCTCATCCTCCTGCAGATTCCATAAGGTCTATCTGCCTTGCATGCACTCGCTTGATGACTCTTCTCTGTTATTGGTTACCAAGTTCTAGGCCATGTTGGTATCTAGCTGTATCTTTATCGCCTGATATGCATTCTTTTGTTTACATGTTGGGCGGTGTTGCTTGGTTGTTGGTTTTTTCTTCCTCTGCTTCAAACTTAATTTGCTTGACTAACCAGTTCCCCGGAACTTGGCCCTTGTGTGGGTGCTTTTCTTCCCCGCCTATTAATGCTCCCTCTTCCGACACTTTAGGCCACCTGTTTGGCCTTTTTCTTGTTTTCCTTTTTAGAGGCTGCTCTTTGGTTTCTGTACATTTTGGCTTTCCTCCCCGTGCTCCTGTGAAGCTCCGGTGTCTTCTCTGCGGCATGCTACTCAAGACTGCTCTGTTGGACGCTGACTGGTCTGTTGACACCTCCACTTCGCTACTTGCTGCTGCTTGCTACGCTCATACCCCAGCCTTTGATGTTGGTCTTTTTGTAACCAAGAACATTCTTGGTCCATTGCTTTGGCCGGCTACTCCTTCAGTCTTCATTTGGTCGAACCTATAGCTGGTTTTGTTGTATCTCCACCCCTAGGTCGCCTCTTGGTCAGACCTCACCTAGCCAAGCTTTGCCGCATGTTTGGCATTTTTAATCTTTTGTTGTATACCCACCCTGTGGCTGTATTTTTGCACCGGGCTCACCATTGAACCAATCTGGGCAACCACTGCCAATTTTGGTTCATAGTGTTTTGTGGCCGGTCCTTTTGTACCTAGCATTTTGAAAAGCATATACAAAACTTACCTTACCAAAAAAAAAAAAACAACTGCGAAAGCATTTACCTTACCAAAAAAAAAAAAAAAAAAACAACTGCGAAAGCATACTTTTCATTTCCGCGGGTTCCCCACGCGTGTGCTTCACGCGCCTGTTCACTAATGCTCTCGCGAGAATGAACGTGGGCTGAGGACTCCTCCTCGGTTCTGGCTGGTTCTCGGCCGGCTCTGTTGGCCACGGCGGCCGGTTCTTGGCACAGCCACTCGCAACCCCTTCACCTTCCCCCCCTCTGAACGATTTCACCTGAGATTGACCACCGATCGAGATTTTCCAGATCTGAGCTTCCACTGTTCGTCCGACCAAGAGGAAGCTCCGTGGCGGTGTCCGGCCATCTTGGTTGACGCCCAAGGCCCGGCCTCTACAACGGTGGTCGCCTGGGTGTCCTTCAACCTTCCCCCGGCTCAATTCCTCTGATTCTATCTGTGTTGAAATTGGAGCCTTGTGCATCGCGGATCTGGTCTCTGTTCAAACTCGGACACGCGACGGTTTCTGTTTATATTCCCGGTGGCTCCTGGTGATCTGTCCAGTGCCTAAGTAAGAAGCCTTGACGACCAGTGTAAGCTTTAACCCCTGCTGCGGACTCTTGGTTGGCGTGGAGTACTGCTGGTGGCTGTGTGTTAGTTAATTGGTCTCAATTGGGACTTTGAATGGTTGTTGGAGCTATTGACTGTCAATTGGTGGAGTGCCGACTGACTCTTGTGAATTGCTAGTGGATATTTCTGCTGGGTTTCGATTGTGTTGTCTTCTGTTGATTGCTACGGATGAACTATGGTCATGCCAGCCATTGGAAATTCGGAGACTGATGCAAATCACTTAAATCAACTGCTTGAACCTCCCATTTGCATGGTCTCGTTGAACGATTCAGCCACAGAACCTGTGTGTAATGTGGCTGACCTCTCTTCGCTTAATGATAATGCTAATATTGTTGTTGATTACCCTCGTGATGGAAGTAGTCGTGCTGGTCATTCTGGGGATCAAATGGGGGGTGGTGCGGCTTTCAGTGGTGCTGCCTTCCCTACTGAGCAAGCTCCTTCGATGTCATCCTCGTTTGAATTACCTTCCCATGTGGCTGCCATAGTCGATGGACTGTATGAGCGTAATGTTGTGGCTGCCTTCCCGAGCTCTGTGGCTGCTCCATGCCCTCAGACTGGTGGGGGTAAACTTGATGGTTGCTGCCCTGGTTATGGGAAATGTAGTGCCGTTGAGGCTGCTGGTGGCTTAGTGGTTGGTCCTAAACCAGGTGGTGGAAGCCATGTGGATAAAGGAACTACTACTTGTGACCAGTGTGATGAGGTAGTTCCATCTACCTTTCTTGAAACTGATATAAGATTTGAAGATGAATGTGTTAGTCTGGGCTGCAGACCTGAGTTGTTGGTTGGGAGCCTTAATATTCAACTTAACAAAGGGAAAGCTGTCTCCCATGGTCCTGCTAGTGGACATGGCACGCCTGCTGTTCGTCCTCCTGGCGGGCTGCATGCTGGTCCCTCAAGACTAAACTCACGCAACTTAAGGAAGAGATCCAAATCTGGCGGTCGATCCTCTAGGCAGAGAAGCGTCCATTTTAGCCCACTACCAGCTCATACTGCACAACTTGCTGCCGGAGATTTAGTGGGCAGGGAAAAACTGGTAGTCAAAGGGGACACTTCGCGTGAGGCTTCTCATTCCCATAGCCGCAGCTTAAGCAGGGGTAGTAACCGCAGCAACGGAAGTAACCGTAGCAGGGGCAGATCTCGAGGGCGGAAGCTAGGTCCTGCTCTGATCCAGATTGATGCTCACAAAGAACCATTGCTGGCTGACTCCTCTCGGCCTGAGGAGGAACCTGGCCAACAGGACGTTCACCCTAAGTGGACAAATCAACCCCGAACTTGGGCAAATATGGCGAAGGTCATGACCAAAGGATACAACCTCTCTTATCTTGCCCCGGTAAAGGAGAATGGGAAGACACGGGTTTTTATTGATCCGAAGGATGTGCTCAATGAGCACCCGTTATTAAAAGAATGTGTTGTGGGACAATTCCTTGGGAGGAAGGTCTTTTTCAAGTTGACAGAAGAAGTCATCAAGAAGACGTGGGGTAACCAAGTGGTTGATATCCGAATGCATGACAACGGATTCTACTTCATTCGCATCCCGGATGATCGTTTCAAGAAGGAAGCTCTAGAATTGGGGCTCATTTCCATCATGAATTGCACTATGATCCTTAGAGCTTGGAACCCAAAGTTGAAGATGAGAAAGGACATGCACGAAACACTACCGGTGTGGGTCAGATTAAGGGAAGTACCACTCTCGCTTTGGAACCCCAGGGGTATTAGTCGTATAGCAAGTGCGATTGGAAACCCTCTCTATGTGGATGCTCAAACGGAAAATATGAAAAGACTTTCATTTGCGAGAGTTTGTATTGAAATTAGGGCGACGGAACCACGCCCTAAGGAAGTGGAGATAGTATGGGATGAGGACTTGATTATAGTCGGGGTTGATTATGAAAGGAACCCTCTGGCTTGCGAAGAGTGTCGAGTTTATGGCCATAAACAGGGTTCTGTCGGATTTCCTTGTGCCAAGCCAGCTGAACTTCCCTCACCTATGCCTCGGGCTGCAAGGAGTCAAAGGCAAGAAGGTGGTTGGCAACAAGTGAGTGGTAGAAGGAGAAAGGGTGCCAATCCTGATACTGAACCCCAAACTGCAGTTCCAGATCAGGGTTGTTCGGCTGCCCAGGCTCCTCCCTTATGCTCTCCATCAAACCTAGCTGTAACAACTGAGACAAACGCTGATCTCATGGGGGCTGCTACCGTCCCTCCTACAAAGGAATCGAAGGTTAACAGACCACTAAGCACTCTTAATCGAGATGGAATTGACCCTCCTGAAGGTGAGGCATTGACACTACACCACTTCTTGTCTGACCAAGTGCCACCTGCTCAACCTGCTCAACAAGGTGAAGGGTGTCCAGCTGCTGTCCACCCCCACGTACACAGAATGCAACCTCAGATTACTCCTGAGCATGCTGCCCCTGTTATATTGCCAGTTACTAATGGGATGGATACCAATCTGATTAAGCTGACTAGTACCGCCAAAGCTGCTCCCCCCACAGTAGCCGAGACTATCCCAGTCGAAAAGAAACAGCAGGTACCTTCTACTGCATTGCTTTCCTCCTCTTCAGTAAAGATTTCTGCTGCTAAGACCCGGGCTACTGCACTTCCCACTAGTGGAACCTCTCGGCATGCCCCTGTTACCAGGAGCAACAAATCTGCAACTATCCCCCCTCTAGTAGCTGCTGCTCCTAACACTCGATCTGCCTCAGCTATTGGTCTGACCAGGTCGCGCTCAGCCCCAGCCTCTGATAGAGCTCCAACTCTTGATGTGCAGCAAGCACTCTCTGAGTCGCAGTCTTCCTTAATAGACTCTGCCATGTCCTCAGGTTCTGAGGATGAGGACCATGCTGCAAGCATAGTGGACAGTGAAGATGAGGAACCGTCATCTCCCTCCCTACCACATAGTAGAGCTCGACTGACAGTGTGTGCCCTTAATGTCGATTCTAATACTTCTAAACATGAAGCTGACCCCATTAGTGGGGAGGATAGCTCTTCTTCTTCGAAGTCAGGCAAGGCCAAAAAGAAGAAGGGTAGAAGGAGACACAGGTGATGCTCCATCTCACTGGTTATATGATTTTTGGTGTCTGGAATATTAGGGGCTTGGCTAGCCCCCTTAAACAAGCCGAAATAAGGAATTTCACTAGAAGCAACTCGCTTTCTTGTATTGGAATTCTGGAAACTAAAATCAAAGAGTATTCTTTTACAAGTATCTCTAACAGCTTACTGCCTGACTGGAGATGGTTAGCGAACTATGAGCATTCACCCCGTGGTAGGATCTGGATCGGGTGGAACCCTCAAGTTGTCGAGCTCTCTTTGCTGTCAAGCTCGGCTCAGGCCATGCATGTTAGCCTTCGGTCGACTGACATGGACAGACCATTCCTATTGTCTGTGGTTTATGGGGAGCACTCTTTTGGCACTAGAAGAACACTCTGGAATGAACTCCTTCGTAGTAGCAGCTGTGAGGAGCCGTGGGTAGTGGCTGGTGATTTTAATGCTATCAGAGACCACTCTGACAGGTTTGGGAGCTCTACCCCTTGGATCCCAGCGTTTGATGAGTTTGGTGCCTGTCTAGATCACGCGGGCCTAGATGATCTTCGCTATGTAGGTTACAGATTCACTTGGTTCACATCCTCTGGAGCAACAAGAAAACAACGGAAGATTGACCGGGTCCTAGTTAACGATATTTGGAGACAGCTAATTTCGTTCTCTGAAGCTTCCTTCTTGGCGCCGGGGATTTCTGATCACACACCAATGGTGGTTAGGATAATGCCCCCTCCAACTTCAAAAAAACCGTTCAAGTTCTTTAAGCTCTGGATCACTCACCCATCCTACAAGGACATTGTCTCCCAGGTTTGGGCCACTCCTTTTATTGGTACCCCTATGTTCACTGTTTATCGGAGACTCAAGCTCTTAAAGTTCAGACTTAAGCAATTGAATAGAAGTTCCTTCTCGGATATCTCTCAACGTACGGAACATGCTAGGTTGGCCCTTATTGCGGTCCAAGATGCTCTAGTCTTTAATCCTTCGGACCAGATGCTGGTGGACCGAGAGGCTGATCTGTTGAGGGACTTTTCCACGTTGCGTCTCCAAGAAGAGTCATTTTACCGACAAAAATCCAGAGTTAAATGGCTGAAAGAAGGGGACTCAAACACGAGCTACTTCCACCACTTTGTCAACAAAAGGAGACTCCATAATCGCATACTCTCGATCTCAAATTCTGATGGAGAAGTTATAGCTGAACCTACTCAGATTCGGGATCACATTGTCGACCACTTCACGGCCCTCTTGCAAGGTGATTCTTTAAACTCTGTCCTTGTGGTTTCTATGATACGGGAATACACTACAAAGACATTGGATGAGGAGCAGACCCTACTACTTTCCCAGCCAGTTACTAATGAAGAAATCAAGAGCACTCTCTTCTCTCTTGCCAAGAGTAAGGCCCCAGGACCTGATGGATTTATTGTGGAATTCTTCGTCACCTCTTGGGACATCGTTGGATACTCGGTCACTGAAGCTATCAAGGAGTTCTTTAGAACTGGTAGACTCCTTAAGGAAACCAATACCACAATCCTGACATTGGTTCCTAAGTCTCCAAATGCTATGACCATGAACGACTTCCGTCCCATAGCATGTTGTAACACTTTGTATAAGTGTATAACTAAAATCTTGGCAAACCGGATTGCATCTGTCCTCCCGTCCATTATTTCCCCTTCTCAGGCGGCGTTTGTGAAAGGAAGGAGAATAAGTGATAACATTATGCTTGCACAGGAACTGTTTGCTGATTTCCATCACAACCCATATCTTCCCAAGTGTGCAATCAAGGTAGATTTTCAGAAGGCCTACGACACAGTGGATTGGAGCTTTTTGGAGGCTGTGCTTCTTGCCTTTCGGTTTCCGGGCTCTATGGTTAATCTAATCATGGAATGTGTTTCTACTCCAATGTCCTCGATAGCTATTAATGGTGAACTACATGGCTTCTTTCCTAGCAAAAGAGGCATTAGACAGGGGGATCCCATATCCCCATATCTCTTCACTTTGGTTATGGAGATCTTCACCGGTATCTTAAATTCGAAGGCTTGCCAACCCGGTTTCAAGTTTTTCTGGCGGTGCAAACAAACACAACTTTCTCACCTCTTTTTTGCTGATGATGTCCTAATATTTGTTGAAGGACACATTCCCTCCATCCAATCACTTAAGGAAGGACTTGAGCTTTTCTCCTCTTGGTCGGGATTGCGACCTAACCCCATCAAAAGTGAAATTTTCTTGGCTGGTGGAACATGCACACTAAAGGAGCAAGTTCGGCATCTCCTTGGTTTTCAGGAAGGTACACTCCCTTTCCGTTACCTGGGGGTACCCGTCATTTCTTCGAGACTTGGTAAATCAGATTGCGATGCTTTGGTTAATGCCGTTACTTCTAGAGCGCGTTCGTGGGCCCATCGATTTCTATCATATGCTGGGCGTCTTCAACTTGTCAAATCTGTACTCCAGTCTATTCAAGTCTTTTGGTCCGCTGTCTTTACTCTACCCAAATCTGTTTTGAATAGAATTGAGCTCACTCTCAGACAATTTCTGTGGAAAGGACCGGAGCTAGGTGTCGGAGGAGCGAAGGTTTCTTGGGTTGATATTTGCCTCCCTAAGAATGAGGGAGGATTGGGGATTAGGCGGTACAAGATTGCAACAAAGCCATGACACTAAAGCATATCTGGTTTTTATTCACGGACAAGGAATCTTTATGGTGCAAATGGATACATTCAACCTTCTTAAAGAAAACAAATTTCTGGATAGCAAGGAGGCCAACTTTTTGCTCGTGGGCCTGGAAGAAAATACTAGACCTGAGGCCTCAATTTCGGCTGCAATTCAAGTGGGAAATGGGAAATGGGAAGTCCACGTCATTCTGGTTTGATAATTGGCATGAAGAGGGCCCCCTTCACTTGAGATTTGGGGATGGAGATATTTATCGAACAAGAATACCGCGTGACATATCGGTTCATGATTTCTTCGTCTCTGAATGGGAACCGTCGAATGTCCTATATGACTTGCTAACCTCCCTAGGGACGGCACCTACTTTCCTGGACACGGGGAATGATAAACTTAAATGGTGTGGCCATAGCTCGGGAGACTTCTCTGTCTCTTCGGCCTGGGAGCTTATTCGGCACAAGGGCCAACTAGTGCGTTGGCATTCATTGATATAGGACAAAGCTTTAGCTCCTCGCGATGCCTTCATCTTGTGGCTGGCCACGCATCACAGACTGCCCACGCAGAGGAAGCTCATCCGGTACCACAGGATAGATGAGGTTACATGTGCATTTTGCCGAACAACACCAGATTCCACTAACCACCTATTCTTCGACTGCTCAATCACCAGAGAACTAGCAACGATATGGGCGACTAGATGTAACCTAAGGTGGAGGAACTGCTCGTGGGACAACCTCATTCGGTGGGCAGGACAAAACATTAGTGGACAATCCTTTGGCCACCGTATTGCACGTTTTTCCTTAGGAGCGATGTGCCATATAATTTGGACTGAGAGGAATGACATCTTATTTCGCGGTAAGACCCTTTTCGTACCGGCACTTATTTTGCATCTTACAAAATTGGTCAAGGATAAAGCGATTGCTTTGGGGAAGGTGCGAGACCATCCCAGGAATAGGAGACTCCAAACAAACTGGGGCCTCTCCCCTAGCATTTTTGATGAGATCACTCACAATGTTGAATCTTGACCATCTCCTTAAATTCTGTGTGCCAAGCAATCCAACTCCTTGTAGACGTCTGACTAGCTTGGGATGGTGTCACGAGGGAGGTAGCGCTTGCTGCGTGTATCACCTACTGCTGCTTTTCCCTGGTGGTGTAGAGATTAATGCCTGGTGTAAATCAAAGGAGACAAGCCTCATTCTTATTAGCAGACCCAGGTTCGTCATCCACGGTTGGTCGGGAACCTCATTGGTGCCATGCTGGTGGTCATACTGGCCTATCTCTCCTAAGCTGAGGTCTTGGTGCCCAACGAGGGAGATGCAGCTAAAGCAACTTGGGTGTTTAGTGATGCTACTGCAGGTGCATGTTGGAAACCGTAGCTGGCTCTCTGCTACCCCTGCCTCCGTCGTGTTGCTGCTACCTTATCTACTGGTCTGCTCCCGGCCCGTCCCTTACTCTGTTTGTTGGTGGAACTTCTTGGTCGTGATGGGATATCATTGGATGACTGACTTCACCTACGCTCTGCCTTGCTCCTACACTGCCTGGGAACTTATTTTCGATTATCACTTTGTCCTTTGCACGTCCGCTGTATCTTTGGGTTTGTATTTGGCTGCTGTTTGGCCCTCGCTGTTTTTTCCTCTTCCTTTTCGTCTTCGATCTGCCCCAGCCAGTTTCCTTTGTTGCTGTGCCTGGCTGTCTTGCTTCCCTTTTTTCCTTTTATTACTTGTTTCTTTTGTTGGTTTTCCTTGGTACAACCTTGCTGTGGGTAGCGTTTCTTCTTCTTCCTTGACAGGACGACGGCCCCTTCCCCGGGATCCCCTACGTAGGCCAGTTGCTCCTGCATTTTTGGGAGAGATTGCTCTGTTGCTGCCTCGCTACTTTGGCCTGATCCTCTGCTGGACGACCAGACCGTTGCCACCAAGGACTCCGCTAACCGGTTGGCTTTTAATCTGTACCTCGCCTTGTGGTCTACACTCTGATCACCACCACTTTCGGCCAATCTTTGCCGTGTGTTTGGCACTTTTTCTCCTTATTAGTAGTGGTCCTATATGTGTTGCCTTGACTGGTGGAAAGGCCACTTCATTCATCCGTCAAACGGTGATCATTTTGTGTCCGGATCACCGTTGAACCAACCTTGGCATATTGTTGCCAATTGTGGTTCATGATTCTTGTGGCCGGCTTCCTTGTACCTAGCAGCATGAAAAGTATATACAAACTTAACTTACCAAAAAAAAAAAAAACAACTGCGAAAGCATATACTTTTCATTTCCGCGGGTTTCCCACGCGTGTGCTACACGCGCCTGTTCACTGATGCTCTCGCGAGAATGAACGTGGACTGAGGGCTTCTTCTCGGTTCTGGCTGGTTCCCGGCCGGCTCCGGCGGCCACGGGGGCTGGTTCTTGGCATAGCTATTCGCAACCTCCTCACCTACCACCCCTCTGAACGACTTCACCTGAGATTGACCACCGATCGAGTTTTTCCAGATCTGAGCGTCCACTCTTCGTCCGCCCACGAGGAAGCTCAGTAGCGGCTTCCGGCCAATTTGGTCGACGCCCAAGGCCAGGCTCTTACAACGTGGGTCGCCTGGACCTCCTTCAAACTCCCCCCGGCTTAATTCCTCTAATTTGTGTTGAAATTGGAGCCCTGTGGATCGAGGATCTGGGCTCTGTTCAACTCGAAGACGCGACGGCTTCTGTTTATATGCCCGACGACTCCTGGCGTTCTCCCACTGCCTTCGTCCGAAGCCTTGACGACCAGTGTAAGCTTCAACCCTGCTGCGTACTCTTGGTTGTCGTGGAGTATTGACTGGTGGCTGCGGATTGTTAATTGGTCTCATTTGGGATCTTGAATGGTTGTTGGAGCTCTTGGCTGTTAATTGGTGGAGTGCCGACTGACTCTTGTGAATTGCTAGTGGATATCTCTGCTGGGTTTCGATTGTGGTACTTTCTATTGATTGCTACGGATGAATTATGGTCACGCTAGCCCTTGGAGATTCGGGGACTGATGCAAATCAACCACTTGAACCTCCCATTTGCATGGTCTCATTGAACGATTCAGTTACAGAACCTGCGTGTAATGTGGCTGACCTCTCTTTGTTTAATGATAATGCTAATATTGTTGTTGATTACCCTAGTGATGGAAGTAATCGTGCTGGTCATTTTGGGGATCAATTGGTGGTTGGTGCGGCTTTATGCAGTGGTGCGGTCTTCCCTTTGGAGCAAGCTCCTGTGCTATCATCCTCGTTTGAATTACCTTCCCATGTGGCTGCCATAGTCGATGGACTGGCTGAGATATGTAATGTTAAGACAATGGCTGCCTTCCCGAGCTCTGTGGCTGATCCTCCTCAGACTCTTGCTGGTTGCTGCACTGATGGTGGGAAGAGTTGTGCTGTTGGGGTTGCTGGTGGTTTAGTGGTTGATCCTATTGATGGACAGAGCCCTGTCGTTAAAGGAATTATTGCTGGTGACCAGTGTGATGAGGTAGTTCCATCTACCTATCCTGAAACTGATATAAGACTTGAAGATGAATGTGCTAGTATGGGCTGCAGAAATAATTTGGTGGTTGGGAGCCTTAGTATTCAACTTAACAAAGGGAAAGCTGTCTCCCATGGTTCTCCTAGTGGACATGGCACGCCTGATGTTCGTCCTCCTAGTGGCCTTCATGCTGGTCCCTCAAGACTCAACTCACGCAACTTAAGGAAGAGATCCAAATCTGGTGGTCGCTCCTCTAGACAGAGAAGCGTCCATTTTAGCCCACTACCGGCTCAAAATGTACAACTTACTGCCGGAGATGTAGTGGACAAGGATAAACTGGTAGTGAAAAGGGACACTTCGCGTGAGGCGTCTCATTCCCGTAGCCGCAGCTTAAGTAGGGGGAGTAACCGCAGCAGAGGTAGATCTCGAGGGCGGAAGCTAGGCCCTGCTCTGGTCCAGACTGTTACTCGCAAAGAAGCAGTGCCGGCTGACTCCTCACGGCCTGAGGAGGAGTCTGGTCAACAGGACCTTCGCCCTAAGCGGACAAATCAACCCCAAACTTGGGCAAATGTGGCGAAGGCTATGACCAAAGGATACAACCTTTCTTATATTGCCCCGGTTAAGGAGAATGGGAAGACACGGGTTCTTATTGCTCCGGAGGATGTGCTCAATGAGCACCCGCTATTAAAGGAATGCGTTGTAGGACAATTCCTTGGGAGGAAGGTCTTTTTCAAGTTGACAGAAGAAGTCATCAAGAAGACGTGGGGTAACCAAGTGGCCGATATCCGGATGCATGAGAACGGATTCTACTTCATTCGCATCCCGGATGATCGGTTTAGAAAGGATGTTCTAGAATTGGGGCTCATTTCCATCATGAATTGCACTATGATCCTTAGAGCTTGGCACCCAAAATTGAAGATGAGGAAGGACATGCACGAAACACTACCGGTGTGGGTTAGATTAAGGGAAGTACCACTTTCGCTTTGGAACCCCATGGGTATTAGTCGCATAGCAAGTGCGATTGGGAACCCCCTATATGTGGATGCTCAAACGGAAAATATGAAAAGACTTTCCTTTGCGAGAGTTTGCATTGAAATCAGGGCGACGGAACCACGCCCTAAGGAAGTGGAGATAGTTTGGGATGACGACTTGATTATAGTCGGGGTGGATTATGAATGGAACCCTCTGGCTTGTGAAGAGTGCCGAGTCTATGGCCATAAACAGGGTTCTTTCGGATTTCCCTGTGCCAACCCAGTTGAACCTCCCTCACCTATGCCTCGGGTTTCCAAGAGTCAAAGGCAAGAAGGTGGTTGGCAACAGGTGAGTGGTAGAAGGAGAAAAGGTGCCAATCCTGATACTGACCCCAAAGCTGTTCCAGATCAGGGTTGTTCAAAGGCTGCCCAGGTCCCTCTCTTATGCTCTCCATCAAACCTTGTTGTAACAACTGAGACAAACACTGATTTCATGGGGGCTGTTACCGTCCCTCCTACAAAGGAATCGAAAGGAAACAGACCATTAAACACACTTACTCGAGATGGAATTGACCTTTCCGAAAATGAGGCTATGACACTACACCACTTCTTGACTGACCATTTGCCACCTGCTCAACAAGATGAAGTGTGTCCCATTGCTGTCCAGCCTCACGAAAACAGAATGCAACCTCAGATTACTCCTGAGCATGCTGCCCCTTTCATATTGCCAACCACTTATGGCAAGGATACTAATCTGATTAAGGTGACCAGCACCGCCAAAGCTGCTGCCCCCAAAGTAGCCGAGACTATCCCAAGTGAAAAGAAACAGCAGGTACCGTCTACTGCTTTGCCTCCCTCCTCTTCAGTAAAGATTTCTGCTGCTAAGAACCGGGCTGCTACACATCCCACTATTGGATCCTCTCGGCAAGCCCCTGTTACCAGAAGCAACAAGACTGCACCCGTAGCTGTTGCTCCTAACACTCGGTCTACCTCAACTATTGGCCTGACCAGATCACGCTCAGCTCCAGCCTCTGACAGAGCCCCAACTCTCGAAGTGCAGCAAGCACTCTCTGCGTCGCAGTCTTCCTTAGTAGACTCTGCCATATCCTCAGGGTCTGAGGATGAGGACCATGCTGCAAGTAAAGTGGATAGTGAAGATGATGAACCTTCCTCTCCCTCCCAACCACACATTAGAACTCGGCTGACAGTGTGTGCCCTTAATGTTGAAGCTAATACTTCTCAACATGAAGCTGACCCCACTAGTGGGGAGGATAGCTCTTCTTCTTTGAAGTCATGCAAGGCCAAAAAGAAGAAGGGTAGAAGGAGATACAGGTGATGCTCCATCTCACTGGTCTTATGATTTTTGGTGTATGGAATATTAGGGGATTGGCTAGCCCCCTTAAACAAGCCGAAATAAGGAACTTTACTAGAAGCAACTCGCTTTCTTGTATTGGAATTCTGGAAACTAAAATCAAAGAGTACTCTTTTACAAGTATCTCTAACAGCTTACTGCCGGAATGGAGATGGCTGGCGAACTATGACCATTCACCTCGTGGTAGGATCTGGATCGGGTGGAACCCCCAAGTTGTCGAGCTCTCTTTGCTGTCAAGCTCGGCTCAAGCCATGCATGCTAGCATTCGGTCGACTGACATGGACAGAGCACTCCTATGGACTGTGGTTTATGGGGAGCACTCTTTTGGCACTAGAAGAACACTCTGGAATGAACTTATTCGTAGTAGCAGCTGTGAGGAGCCATGGGTAGTGGCTGGTGATTTTAATGCTATTAGAGATCACTCTGACAGGTTTGGGAGCTCTACCCCTTGGATCCCAGCCTTTGATGAGTTTGGGGCCTGTCTAGATCACGCGGGGCTAGATGATCTTCGCTCTGTGGGATATAGATTCACTTGGTTCACATCCTCTGGTGCGACAAGAAAACAACGGAAGATTGACCGGGTTCTAGTTAACGATCCTTGGAGACAGTTATTCTCATTCTCTGAAGCTTCCTTCTTGGCGCCGGGGATCTCTGATCACACACCAATGGTGGTTAGGATAATGCCCCCTCCAACTTCAAAAAAACCGTTCAAGTTCTTTAAGCTCTGGATCACTCACCCTTCTTACAAGGACATTGTCTCCCAGGTTTGGTCCACTCCTTTCATTGGTACCCCAATGTTTACTGTTTATAGGAGACTCAAGCTTCTAAAGTTCAGACTCAAGCAATTGAATAGAAGTTCCTTCTCCGACATCTCTCAACGTACGGAACAAGCAAGGTTGGCCCTTGTTGCGGTCCAAGATGCTCTAGTTTATAATCCTTCGGACCAGAATATGGTGGACCGAGAGGCTGATTTGTTGAGGGACTTTTCCACGCTGCGTCTCCAAGAAGAGTCATTTTACCGACAAAAATCCAGAGTTAAATGGCTGAAAGAAGGAGACTCAAACACGAGTTACTTTCACCACTTTGTCAACAAAAGGAGACTCCATAACCGCATACTCTCGATCTCAAATTCTGATGGTGAAGCTTTAGCTGAACCTACTCAGGTTCGGGCTCATATTGTCGACCACTTCACGGCCCTCTTGCAAGGTGATTCTCTAAGTTCTGTCCCGGTGGTTTCTATGATACGGGAATATACTACAAAGACATTGGATGAGGAGCAGATCCTACTACTTTCCCAGCCAGTTACTAATGAGGAAATCAAGAACACTCTCTTCTCTCTCGCCAAGAGTAAGGCCCCGGGACCTGATGGCTTTATTGTGGAATTTCTCATCACCTCTTGGGATATCGTTGGATACTCGGTCACAGAAGCTATCAAGGAGTTCTTTACAACTGGTAGACTCCTCAAGGAAACCAATACCACAATCCTCACATTGGTTCCGAAGTCTTCAAATGCTATGACCATGAACGACTTCCGTCCCATAGCATGTTGTAGCACTTTGTATAAGTGTATAACTAAGATTTTGGCAAACCGGATTGCCTCTGTACTCCCGTCCATTATTTCCCCTCCTCAGGCGGCGTTTGTGAAAGGAAGGAGAATAAGTGATAACATTATGCTTGCACAGGAATTGTTTGCTGATTTCCATCACAAGCCATATCTTCCCAAGTGTGCAATCAAGGTGGATTTTCAGAAGGCCTACGATACAGTGGATTGGAGCTTCTTGGAGGCTGTGCTTCTTGCCTTTCGGTTTCCAGGCTTCATGGTTAAGCTAATCATGGAATGTGTTTCTACTCCAATGTTCTCGATAGCTATTAATGGTGAACTTCATGGCTTCTTTCCCAGCAAAAGAGGCATTAGGCAGGGGGATCCCATATCCCCATATCTCTTCACTTTGGTTATGGAGATTTTCACCGGTATCTTAAATTCGAAGGCTTGGCAACCTGGGTTCAAGTTTTTTTGGCGGTGCAAACAAACACAACTTTCTCACCTCTTTTTTGCTGATGATGTCCTAATCTTTGTTGAAGGACACATTCCCTCCATCCATTCACTTAAGGAAGGACTTGAGCTCTTCTCCTCTTGGTCGGGATTGCGTCCTAACCCCAACAAAAGTGAAATTTTCTTGGCGGGTGGAACATACACACTAAAGGAGCAAGTTCGGCAACTCCTTGGATTTCAGGAAGGTACCCTCCCTTTCCGTTACTTGGGGGTACCTGTCATTTCTTCGAGACTTGGTAAATCAGATTGCGATGCTTTGGTTAATGCTGTTACTGCTAGAGCGCGTTCGTGGGGGCATCGATTTCTATCATATGCTGGGCGTCTTCAACTTGTCAAATCTGTACTCCAGTCTATTCAAGTCTTTTGGTCCGATGTCTTTACTCTACCCAAATCTGTTCTCAACAGAATTGAGCTCACTCTCAGACAATTTCTGTGGAAAGGACCGGAACTAGGTGTTGGAGGAGCGAAAGTTTCTTGGGTTGATATCTGCCTCCCTAAGAATGAGGGAGGATTGGGGATTCGGCGGCTAGAAGATTGCAACAGAGCCATGACACTAAAACATATCTGGTTGTTATTCACGGACAAGGAATCTCTATGGTGCAAATGGATACATTCAAACTTCTTGAAGAAAACTAATTTCTGGATAGCAAAAAGGCCAACTTTTTGTTCGTGGGGCTGGAAGAAAATACTAGACCTGAGGCCTCAATTTCGGCTGCAATTCAAGTGGGAGATGGGAAATGGGCAGTCCACGTCTTTCTGGTTTGATAATTGGCATAAAGAGGGCCCCCTTCACTTGAGATTTGGGGATGGAGATATTTATCGAACCAGAATACCGCGTGACATCTCGGTTCATGATTTCTTTGTCTCTGAATGGGAACCGTCGAATGTCCTCGATGCCTTGCTAACCTCCCTAGGTACGACACCTACTTTCCTGGACACGCGGAATGATAAACTTAGATGGTGTGGCCATAGCTCGGGCGATTTCTCGGTCTCTTCAGCCTGGGAGCTTATTCGGCACAAGGCCCAACTCGTGCGTTGGCACTCATTGATATGGGACAAAGCTTTTGCTCCTCGCGATGCCTTCATCTTGTGGCTCGCCACTCATCACAGGCTGCCCACGCAGAGGAAGCTCATTCGCTATCACAGGATAGATGAGGTTAAATGTGCATTTTGCCGGACAACACCGGATTCCATTAATCACCTGTTCTTCGAGTGCTCAATCACCAGAGAACTAGCAACGGTATGGGCGACCAGATGTAACCTAAGGTGGAGGAACTGCTCGTGGGACAACCTCATTCGGTGGGCAGGACAAAACATTAGTGGACAATCTTTTGGCCATCGTATCGCACGGTTTTCCTTAGGAGCGATGTGCCATATAATTTGGACAGAGAGGAATGACATCTTATTTCGTGGTAAGACCCTTTTCGTACCGGCACTTATTATGCATCTTACAAAATTGGTCAAGGATAAAGCGATTGCATTGGGGAAGGTGTGAGACCACCCCCGGAATAGAAGCCTACAAAGAAACTGGGGTCTTTCCCCTAGCATTTTTGATGAGAACACTCATAATGTTGAATCTTGACCATCTCCTTAAATGCTATGTGCCAAGCAATCCTCTTAGGCGCCTCACTAGCTTGAGGGGGTGGAGTCACGAGGGAGGTAGAGCTTTTTACTTACTGCTGCCCTTTCCTGGTGATTTAGAGAGTAATGCCCTGAGTAAATCAAAGGAGAAAA
>JAILYB010000048.1:4872500-4877500 GCA_021437785.1 Rhodomyrtus psidioides
GCAACCTCAGAATGTCACTGAACCTGCTGCTTCTTCGATTTTGCCAGTCACTCATGGCATGGATATGACAACGGTTATTCTGCCCCGTAACGCTAGAGCTGATATTCCCCCAGCATGTGTAACCATCCCATTGGCAGCAGCACAGAAGGTACCTACTATTGCACTGCCTTCTCCCTCCTCAGCAAAGATATATGCTGGTAGGACTCGGGCTGCTGCTTTTCCTGTCACGCTTGGACTCTCTCGGCCTGCCCCAGTTACCAGGAGCAACAAGTCAGCAACTACCCTTTTCCACCCTCCAGTAGATGCTGCTCCTAAAACTCGATCTGCCTCAGCTCTTGGCCTGACCAGATCACGCTCAGTCCCTTCATCTGACAGAGCCCCAATGCTGGATCAGCAGCAAGCTACTTCTGCGACACAGACTTCATTAGTGGATTCTGTTATCTCCTCAGGCTCTGATGAAGAAGACCAGGCTGCAAGCAAGGTGGATAGTGATGAGGAACCTTCCTCCCCCTCCCGACCTAGTGATCGGCTGACAGTGTGTGCCCTTAATATTGATTCTAATACTCTTCAACATGAGGCTGACCTCAGTGGGGAGGATAGCTCTTCTTCCTCGAGAACAGGCAAGGCCAAAAAGAAGAAGGGTAGAAGGAGGTACCGGTGACTCTCCATTTCACGGTAATCATGTTTTTTGGTGTCTGGAACATTAGGGGCTTGGCTAGCCCCCTTAAACAAGCTGAACTGAGAAATTTTACTAGAAGCAGCTCGCTTTCTTGTATCGGAATTCTGGAGACGAAAATCAAAGCGTCCTCGTTTACAAGTATCTCTAATAGTATACTACCTGAGTGGAAATGGGTGGCCAACTATGAACATTCTCCTCGGGGTAGAATATGGATTGGGTGGAACCCTCAAGCTGTTGAACTCTCTCTGTTGTCAAGCTCGGCTCAGGTAATGCATGTCAGCCTTCGGTCGACAGACATGGATAGAGCAATCCTTTTTTCTGTGGTTTATGGGGAGCACTCTTTTAGCACTAGAAGAATACTTTGGAATGAACTCCTTCATTTTAGCAACTGTGAAGAGCCATGGGTAGTGGCTGGAGATTTTAATGCTATTAGAGACCACTCTGACAGATTTGGGAGCTCTACCCCTTGGATCCCAGCCTTTGATGAGTTCGGTGCTTGTCTAGATCAAGCGGGCCTAGACGATCTTCGCTATGTGGGATACAGATTCACTTGGTTCACCTCTTCTGGACCGACAAGAAAACAAAGGAAGATTGACCGTGTGCTAGTTAACGATCATTGGAGACAACTATTCTCCTTTTCTGAAGCTTCCTTCTTGGCACCGGGGATCTCTGATCACACACCAATGGTGATTAAGATATTGCCCCCACCAATCTCAAAGAAACCGTTCAAGTTTTTTAAGTACTGGATCACTCACCCCACTTACAAAGACATTGTCTCCCAGGTGTGGGCTACTCCTTTCATTGGTAATCCTATGTATATTGTATATAGGAGACTCAAGCTCTTAAAGTGCAGACTCAAGCATTTAAATAGAAGCTCCTTCTCTGATATCTCTCAACGTACGGAACAAGCGAGGCTGGCTCTAAACGCAATCCAAGATGCTTTAGTTTATGATCCCTTGAACCAGAATCTGGTGGACCGAGAGGCTAACCTGCTGAGGGATTTTTCCATGCTGCGTATCCAAGAGGAATCATTCTACCGACAAAAATCCAGGGTCAAATGGCTGAAAGAAGGGGATGCAAACACGAGCTACTTTCACCATTTTGCTAACAAGAGGAGACTCCACAATCGCATACTCTCGATCTCAAATTCTGATGGGGAAATCTTAACCGAACCTACCCAGATTCGGGTACACATTGTTGACCACTTCTCAGCCCTACTACAAGGTGATCCACTGAACTCTGTCCCTGAGATTTCTTTGATCCGGGAGTACATTACTAAGACATTGGATGAGGAGCAAGTCTTACTTCTTTCCCAGCCGGTTACTAATGAGGAAATCAAGACCACTCTCTTCTCTCTCGCCAAGAGTAAGGCCCCTGGACCTGATGGCTTTATTGTGGAATTCTTTATAAACTCCTGGGATGTCGTTGGATGCTCGGTCACAGATGCTATTAAAGAGTTTTTCAGAACTGGTAGACTCCTCAAGGAAATCAACACCACAATTCTAACGTTGGTTCCTAAGTCTCCAAATGCTATGGCCATGAATGACTTTCGTCCCATAGCGTGCTGTAACACTTTGTATAAGTGTATCACTAAAATCTTGGCCAACCGGATTGCTTCTATCCTGCCGTCTATCATCTCCCTTCCTCAGGCGGCTTTTGTGAAAGGGAGGAGAATAAGCGATAATATCATGCTTGCACAGGAATTGTTTGCAGATTTCCATCACAACCCTTACCTACCCAAGTGTGCAATCAAGGTAGATTTCCAGAAGGCTTATGACACTGTGGATTGGAACTTCTTGAAGGCTGTACTTCTTGCCTTTCGGTTTCCCGACCCTATGGTTAATCTAATCATGGAATGTGTCTCTACTCCAATGTTCTCGGTTGCTATTAATGGTGAACTTCATGGATTCTTTTCTAGCAAAAGAGGCATCAGACAAGGAGATCCCATATCCCCATATCTCTTCACTATGGTTATGGAAATATTCACCGGTATTCTACACTCGAAGGCATGCCAACCCGGCTTCAAGTTCTATTGGCGATGCAAACAAACACAACTGTCCCACCTCTTTTTTGCTGATGATGTTCTGATATTTGTTGAAGGCCACATCCCCTCCATTCAATCACTAAAGGAAGGAATTGAGCTCTTCTCCACTTGGTCGGGGCTAAGGCCCAACCCCAACAAAAGTGAAGTCTTCTTAGCTGGTGGAACAAGCACACTGAAAGGGCAAGTTCGGCAACTCCTCGGGTTCCAAGAAGGTACTCTTCCTTTTCGCTACTTGGGGGTGCCCGTCATATCATTGAGACTTGGTAAATCAGATTGTGACGCACTAGTAAACGCTGTTACTTCTAGAGCGCGATCTTGGGCTCATAGATTTCTTTCTTATGCTGGGCGTCTCCAGCTTGTCAAATCTGTACTCCAGTCTATCCAAGTCTATTGGGCTGCTGTCTTTACCTTACCAAAATCCGTATTGAAGAGAATTGAGCTCATTCTCAGACAGTTTTTGTGGAAAGGACCGGAACTAGGTGTCGGAGGGGCGAAAGTGTCGTGGGTTGATATCTGCCTCCCTAAGAATGAAGGGGGACTTGGAATTCGGCGGCTACAAGATTGTAACAAGGCCATGACACTAAAGCATATCTGGATTTTATTCACGGACAAGGAATCTCTATGGTGCAAGTGGATACATTCAACCTTTTTGAAGAAAACAAATTTCTGGATAGCAAAAAGACCAACATTTTGCTCCTGGGCATGGAAGAAAATACTAGATATTAGGCCTCAATTTCGGATGTGCTTCAAGTGGAAGATAGGAAATGGTCATTCCATGTCGTTCTGGTATGATAATTGGCATGAAAGTGGACCCCTACACTTGAGATTTGGGGATGGAGATATCTACCGAACGCGAGTACCACGCGACATTTCGGTCTTTGATTTCTTCGCCTCTGAATGGGAACCGTCGCCTATCATGGATGACTTGCTAACCTCCCTAGGAATGGCACCCACTCTCCTTGACACGTGGAATGATAAACTTGTATGGGAAGGCCATAAATCGGGAGAGTTCTCTGTCTCTTCGGCCTGGGAGCTCATTCGACACAAGGGCCAAATTGTACGCTGGCATTCCTTCATATGGGACAAAGCTTTAGCTCCTCGTGATGCCTTCATTATGTGGCTGGCCACACATCATCGACTACCCACGCAGAGGATGCTTATTCAAAACCACAGAATAGATGAGGCGACTTGTGCATTCTGCCGAACAACACCAGATTCCATCAACCATCTATTCTTTGAGTGCTCAACCACCAGAGAACTAGCAACGGTATGGGCGACCAGATGCAACCTAAGATGGAGAAACTGCCCGTGGGATAACCTCATCCGGTGGGCAGGGCAGAACATTAGCGGGCAATCCTTTGGACACCGTATTGCTCGTTTTTCTCTAGGAGCGTTGTGCCATATCATTTGGACAGAGAGGAACAATATCTTATTTCGTGGCAAGAAGCTTTTCGTGCCGGCAATCATTATGCATCTTACAAAATTGGTCAAAGACAAAGCGATTGCCTTGGGGAAGATATGTGACCATCCCCGTAATAGAAGCATCCAAATAAATTGGGGCCTCTCACCTAGCATCTTTGGCGATATCACTCACAATGTATGAGCTTAACCATCTCTTCTGTGTGTGTCAGACCATCACTAGGTTGAGTGGATGGAGTCGCAGGGAAGATAAAGCTTGCTGCATATTTTGTATATTGCTGCCTTCGCCTGATACTATGGAGATTCATGGGCTGAATTCAAGCCTCCCTCTACTCAAACCGAACAGGAACAGACTTATCATCCGCTGGTGGCCCGGAACCTCTTTGCTGCCCTGCAGGTTGTCCTACTGCCCTCTAATTCCCGAGCTGACTTATTGGTGCCCAATCGGGGACCTGCTAAAGAAACATGGATGTCTACTGCCGCAGCTTCCCTTCTGTAAAGTCTGGAGTCGTCTCTCTGTTCCCTCTGCCCCCTCCTTGGTGCTGCTACGCTGTCTCTTAGGCTTTTCCCGGGCTGTCTCTTGCCCTGTTTGTTGGAGGTTTGATCTGGTCATGATGGGAGCTGATTGGTTGGCTGACCTCATTTACGGTTTACCCTGCTACTGCCCATGTTGGGAACTACCTAGCTGTCTTCACTCTTTCCTTTCTACGACTGCAGGAACCTTGTGCCTGCACTTGGGTGCTGTTTGGGCCTTTCTGTTACTTTCTTTCCTTTTCTTTCTGGTTCGCTTTACCCCAGCTAAGCTCCCTTGCTGCTGTATTTGGCTGTTCTTTTGCTTTTTCTTACCTTGTTTTGCTA
>JAILYB010000048.1:4890000-4895000 GCA_021437785.1 Rhodomyrtus psidioides
ACGTGGGGTAACCAAGTGGCTGATATCCGGATGCATGAGAACGGATTCTACTTCATTCGTATCCCGGATGATCGGTTTAGAAAGGATGTTCTAGAATTGGGACTCATCTCCATCATGAATTGCACTATGATCCTTAGAGCTTGGCACCCAAAATTGAAGATGAGGAAGGACATGCACGAAACACTACCGGTGTGGGTTAGATTAAGGGAAGTACCACTTTCGCTTTGGAACCCCATGGGTATTAGTCGCATAGCAAGTGCGATTGGGAACCCTCTCTATGTGGATGCTCAAACGGAAAATATGAAAAGACTTTCCTTTGCGAGAGTTTGCATTGAAATCAGGGCGACGGAACCACGCCCTAAGGAAGTGGAGATAGTTTGGGATGAAGACTTGATTATAGTCGGGGTGGATTATGAATGGAACCCTCTGGCTTGTGAAGAGTGCCGAGTCTATGGCCATAAACAGGGTTCTTTCGGATTTCCATGTGCTAACCCAGTTGAACCTCCCTCACCTATGCCTCGGGTTTCCAAGAGTCAAAGGCAAGAAGGCGGTTGGCAACAGGTGAGTGGGAGAAGGAGAAAAGGTGCCAATCCTGATACTGACCCCACTGTTCCAGATCAGGGTTGTTCGAAGGCTGCCCAGGTCCCTCTCTTATGCTCTCCATCAAACCTTGTTGTAACAACTGAGACAAACACTGATGTCATGGGGGCTATTACCGTCCCTATTACCAAGGAATCGAAAGGAAACAGACCATTAAACACACTTATTCGAGATGGAGTTGACCTGTCCGAGAATGAGGCTATGACACTACACCACTTCTTGACTGACCATCCACCTGCTCAACAAGATGAAGTGTGTCCCATTGCTGTCCAGCCTCACGAAAACAGAATGCAACCTCAGATTACTCCTGAGCAGGCTGCCCCTCTCATATTGCCAATCACTTATGGCAAGGATACTAATCTGATTATGGTGACCAGCACCGCCAAAGCTGCTGCCCCCACAGTAGCCGAGACTATCACAAGTGAAAAGAAACAGCAGGTACCGTCTATTGCTTTGCCTCCCTCCTCTTCAGTTAAGATTGCTGCTGCTAAGAACCGGGCGGCTACACATCCCATTGGATCCTCTCGGCAAGCCCCTGTTACCAGAAGCAACAAGATGGCAACTGAAGCTGTTGCTCCTAACACTCGGTCTACCTCAACTATTGGCCTGACCAGATCACGCTCAGCTCCAGCCTCTGACAGAGCCCCAACTCTCGATGTGCAGCAAGCACTCTCTGTGTCGCAGTCTTCCTTAGTAGACTCTGCCATATCCTCAGGGTCTGAGGATGAGGACCATGCTGCAAGTAAAATGGATAGTGAAGATGAGGAACCTCCCTCTCCCTCCCTACCACACATTAGAACTCGGCTGACAGTGTGTGCCCTTAATGTTGAAGCTAATACTTCTCAGCATGAAGCTGACCCCACTAGTGGGGAGGATAGCTCTTCTTCTTTGAAGTCATGCAAGGCCAAAAAGAAGAAGGGTAGAAGGAGATACAGGTGATGCTCCATCTCACTGGCCTTATGATTTTTGGTGTATGGAATATTAGGGGATTGGCTAGCCCCCTTAAACAAGCCGAAATAAGGAACTTTACTAGAAGCAACTCGCTTTCTTGTATTGGAATTCTGGAAACTAAAATCAAAGAATACTCTTTTACAAGTATCTCTAACAGCTTACTCCCGGAATGGAGATGGCTGGCGAACTATGACCATTCACCTCGTGGTAGGATCTGGATTGGGTGGAACCCCCAGGTTGTCGAGCTCTCTTTGCTGTCAAGCTCGGCTCAAGCCATGCATGCTAGCATTCGGTCGACTGACATGGACAGAGCACTCCTATGGACTGTGGTTTATGGGGAGCACTCTTTTGGCACTAGAAGAACACTCTGGAATGAACTTATTCATAGTAGCAGCTGCGAGGAGCCATGGGTAGTGGCCGGTGATTTTAATGCTATTAGAGATCACTCTGACAGGTTTGGGAGCTCTACCCCATGGATCCCAGCCTTTGATGAGTTTGGGGCCTGTCTAGATCACGCGGGGCTAGATGATCTTCGATATGTGGGATATAGATTCACTTGGTTCACATCCTCTGGAGCGACAAGAAAACAACGGAAGATTGACCGGGTACTAGTTAACGATCCTTGGAGACAGTTATTCTCATTCTCTGAAGCTTCCTTCTTGGCGCCGGGGATCTCAGATCACACACCAATGGTGGTTAGGATAATGCCCCCTCCAACTTCAAAAAAACCGTTCAAGTTCTTTAAGCTCTGGATCACTCACCCTTCTTACAAGGACATTGTCTCCCAGGTTTGGTCCACTCCTTTCATTGGTACCCCAATGTTTACTGTTTATAGGAGACTGAAGCTTCTAAAGTTCAGACTCAAGCAATTGAATAAAAGTTCCTTCTCCGACATCTCTCAACGTACGGAAGAAGCAAGGTTGGCCCTTGTTGCGGTACAAGATGCTCTAGTTCATAATCCTTCGGACCAGAATATGGTGGATCGAGAGGCTGATTTGTTGAGGGACTTTTCCACGCTGCGTCTCCAAGAAGAGTCATTTTACAGACAAAAATCCAGAGTTAAATGGCTGAAAGAAGGAGACTCAAACACGAGCTACTTTCACCACTTTGTCAACAAAAGGAGACTCCATAACCGAATACTCTCCATCTCAAATTCTGATGGCGAAGTTTTAGCTGAACCTACTCAGGTTCGGGCTCACATTGTCGACCACTTCACGGCCCTCTTGCAAGGTGATTCTCTCAGCTCTGTCCCTGTGGGCTCTATGATACGGGAATATACTACAAAGACATTGGATGAGGAGCAGATCCTACTACTTTCCCAGCCAGTTACTAATGAGGAAATCAAGACCACTCTCTTCTCTCTTGCCAAGAGTAAGGCCCCGGGACCTGATGGCTTTATTGTGGAGTTTTTCATCACCTCTTGGGATATCGTTGGATACTCGGTCACAGAAGCTATCAAGGAGTTCTTTACAACAGGTAGACTCCTCAAGGAAACCAATACCACAATCCTCACATTGGTCCCAAAGTCTTCAAATGCTATGAACATGAACGATTTCCGTCCCATAGCATGTTGTAACACTTTGTATAAGTGTATAACTAAGATCTTGGCAAACCGGATTGCCTCTGTACTCCCGTCCATTATTTCCCCTCCTCAGGCGGCGTTTGTGAAAGGAAGGAGAATAAGTGATAACATTATGCTTGCACAGGAATTGTTTGCTGATTTCCATCACAACCCATATCTTCCCAAGTGTGCAATCAAGGTGGATTTTCAGAAGGCCTACGATACAGTGGATTGGAGCTTTTTGGAGGCTGTGCTTCTTGCCTTTCGGTTTCCAGGCTTCATAGTTAATCTAATAATGGAATGTGTTTCTACTCCAATGTTCTCGATAGCTATCAATGGTGAACTTCATGGCTTCTTTCCCAGCAAAAGAGGCATCAGGCAAGGGGATCCCATCTCCCCATATCTCTTCACTTTGGTTATGGAGATTCTCACCGGTATCTTAAATTCGAAGGCTTCGCAACCTGGGTTCAAGTTTTTTTGGCGGTGCAAACAAACACAACTTTCTCACCTCTTTTTTGCTGATGATGTCCTAATCTTTGTTGAAGGACACATTCCCTCCATCCGTTCACTTAAGGAAGGACTTGAGCTCTTCTCCTCTTGGTCGGGATTGCGTCCTAACCCCAACAAAAGTGAAATTTTCTTGGCGGGTGGAACATACACACTAAAGGAGGAAGTTCGGCAACTCCTTGGATTTCAGGAAGGTACCCTCCCTTTCCGTTACTTGGGGGTACCTGTCATTTCTTCGAGACTTGGTAAATCAGATTGCGATGCTTTGGTTAATGCTGTTACTGCTAGAGCGCGTTCGTGGGGCCATCGATTTCTATCATATGCTGGGCGTCTTCAACTTGTCAAATCTGTACTCCAGTCTATTCAAGTCTTTTGGTCCGCTGTCTTTACTCTACCCAAATCTATTCTCAACAGAATTGAGCTCACTCTCAGACAATTTCTGTGGAAAGGACCGGAACTAGGTGTTGGAGGAGCGAAAGTTTCTTGGGTTGATATCTGCCTCCCTAAGAATGAGGGAGGATTGGGGATTCGTCGGCTAGAAGATTGCAACAGAGCCATGACACTAAAACATATCTGGTTGTTATTCACGGACAAGGAATCTCTATGGTGCAAATGGATACATTCAACCTTCTTGAAGAAAACTAATTTCTGGATAGCAAAACGGCCGACTTTTTGTTCGTGGGGCTGGAAGAAAATACTAGACCTGAGGCCTCAATTTCGGCTGCAATTCAAGTGGGAGATGGGAAATGGGCAGTCCACGTCTTTCTGGTTTGATAATTGGCATAAAGAGGGCCCCCTTCACTTGAGATTTGGGGATGGAGATATCTATCGAACCAGAATACCGCGTGACATCTCGGTTCATGATTTCTTTGTCTCTGAATGGGAACCGTCGAATGTCCTCGATGCCTTGCTAACCTCCCTAGGTACGGCACCTACTTTCCTGGACACGCGGAATGATAAACTTAGATGGTGTGGCCATAGCTCGGGCGATTTCTCGGTCTCTTCAGCATGGGAGCTTATTCGGCACAAGGCCCAACTCGTGCGTTGGCACTCTTTGATATGGGACAAAGCTTTTGCTCCTCGCGATGCCTTCATCTTGTGGCTCACCACTCACCACAGGCTGCCCACGCAGAGGAAGCTCATTCGCTATCACAGGATAGATGAGGTTACATGTGCATTTTGCCGTACAACACCGGATTCCACTAATCACCTGTTCTTCGAGTGCTCAATCACCAGAGAACTAGCAACGGTATGGGCGACCAGATGTAACCTAAGGTGGAGGAACTGCTCGTGGGACAACCTCATTCGGTGGGCAGGACAAAACATTAGTGGACAATCTTTTGGCCATCGTATCGCACGGTTTTCCTTAGGAGCAATGTGC